>JAOEGS010012947.1:0-46941 GCA_025447755.1 Corythornis vintsioides | reverse complement strand
GTGCCGGGAGGGGCGGTGCCGGGAGGGGCGGTGCCGGGAGGGGCGGTGCCGGGAGGGGCGGTGCCGGGAGGGGCGGTGCCGGGAGGGGGCGGTGCCGGGGGGGGTGCTACCTCGCGCCCCGCCCCGCTGGTGACGCCGCTCGCGCTCCCCGCCTCCGGAGGCTGCGCGCTGACGTCGCGCGCGGCTGTAGCGAGCGATCTGGTGGCGCGCGCGGGGATGGAGCAGCCGCCGGCGAAGCGCGCGGCCGGTGAGTGACCCGCGGGCGGCTGAGGGACCCCAGGGCCGCCGAGGGGCCGTCGCGGGCCAGGCCGCGTAGAGCGGCCCCTGCTTGTGCCCAGCGCGGGCGGCCTCGCCGGCTTCCAGACTTGCAGTTGGGCCGCGCGCACCCGCTGCGCCCTCGCGGCCGGCTCGGAGCCACCGCCGTGAAAGGAGCGCGGCCCAGCCGCCTCGGGGCCGCTCGCCCCGGCCCCCCCGCCCCGCCCCGCCCCGGTGCCGCTCGCAGCGAGGAGGGGCCGGGCCGGGGCAGGTGGTCCCGGCTGGCGTGGCCGCGGCCGGGCGGATGGCGGCCCGGCGGGAGCGCCTCTTTCTCGTAGCGCGGGGCCCGCGCCCCCCGCCGGCCTTCCCCGGGGCGCTGCCGGAGCCGGTAGCGGCAGAGAAGCTTCTCTCGAGCGGCAGCGGGGCCCGGTGCGTGGCCGCGGGAACGGCCGCCGAGGCGCTGCCGCTGCGTGGGCTCCTCTTCTGCGAGTCGGCAGCGTCTGTCCGCGCTGGAGTTGGGTGTGTTCACCCGTTCCTTCCCGCGCCAGCTCTCTTCTAGGAGACAGCCAACTAGATAGTGGCTATTGAATTGTGCCGCCATGTCGGTGAGCTCAGGTTCTGCCGTTCTGAGGACGGGTTTCAGAGACAGGCCTGCAGAGACTGGCGCTGTGCAGCAGCGGCTTCTGAGCTGGGCAGCCTCGGGGCTCCGAGCGAGCTGTGCCGGCCTGACCTCGGGGCTCCGAGCGTACTGTACTGTACTGACCTCTGTGCAGCCGCCCCGGAGCGCCTGCGGCTGCCTCCGGCAAAGGGCGCTCAGGGGGTCGAGGCTTCACTTTCACTTCAGGGTTTGTTCATCGAGGAAACTTCAGGAGGCTTCTGGGTGGGCGGGTTAAGGGCAAGACCTGGATGCCCACAGTTCTGTGGAGGGCAGAGGAGGAGGAGGGCAGTGGAACTGCTGCTGCGTGGTGAATGGCATCAAACCTTAGAGGCAAATAGTTCTGCAGTGTAGGAACTCTTGTTAGTGAGGTCACTGAAGCCCCCCAGTCACTGCTCAGCAGCCTCCACAGCCTCACAGGGTGCCTGTGCCAGACAGATATATTTATTGGAGTTTTGCCTCCACTGTGTCAGTTCAGCTGCCTGACAAACCCGCTCAGCTGATCCGGAAGCAAACTGAAGAGGGAGGAAGATCTCCTTTCTGTAGGTTTTGTGTTAGAAATGTATTGGGACTTAAGGGTTTCATGTAATTTAAAAAATTAAAAAATGAAAGAAGCTTTTTCAGCATGCAAGTTTGGTGTTTTCCCCACCATGTGCCACACAAAAGTTGCTGGGTTTTGTTTTTTAAGCAGGTCTCTGGCATGGCTTGGGCTCTCACATAGTATTTAATTATAGTAAAAAATCCAATAATTAAAAGTTACATCTGTTTTAGATGCAGAATAGAAATAATTGGAAAACTACAGTGACTTTCCTGTGTGTTTAAAGAGGTAATTTCCTGAGGAGATGGGTGGTGCTGAGCAGGTCAGCTCCTGTCCGAGTCCAGAGGTGGTTTGGTGCCTGTCTGTGAGGAGCAGGCTGCTGGGGCTTGCACTGGAGTTGAGCAGACCTCCTGTTAGCATCTCAGCTGGTCCTTCAGAGAACTGCTTGTGACACATCCAAAAATAGGTGTGTGATAATATCTTGGGCTGGGTTTCTAGGAATTTTTGCTCGGAGATTGAGGGGAGGAGTCTTGTCTTTCCACTTCTGTGGGACTGACAGGGGACTCGAGTTAAGTGCCAGGGTGAGGGAGAGGCTGGAATTCCACAGTGAGACTGGTCTGTGGGCAGCCAGCTCCAGTGCCCTGCTTGAGCAAGGGGTTGGACAGGGGCACAGCTGACACCTGGAGCAAGTGAAGACAGGAATGAAATGCAGTATGCAGGTGTGGAGCTAGACAAGATTTGTCAGCACTGCTAGTGTGTTGTGTGCTGTGATTTAAATACTGAAAATTCTTAGACCCCCTAAAGAGTGGAGACATGGGATGTCACAGCAGAGTGAACTGGTTCTTCAGCCTAATGTAAGCTCCAAATGCTTGAAATTGTTTCTCTGGCCAGGCATGTTAAAATGGGCACAGGAGGAGGGGGAAAGAAGGAAACCAGCAGTTGGTATGGAATTAAATGGGTTTGGGCTTTTTTTCAACTTGAAATAGCTTCTTACTTCCAGAAGCCTTTTCTGATCATGAAAACTAGCTGACCTGTCTTATCGATAAAGAATCCTGCTGTTGCATGCAAAGCACATAAACTTGTCACAGTTACACTGAACAACTTTGACTTTGAACCTGGGTCTGCCACACAGAATAGAAATTCTGTGCCCCAAGGAGTTTCAATTCTCACTGAAGTCCAAATGAGATAAGTGTGGAAGTGCAGCAGCTCTTCCAAATGTTAATGCTGTGCAGGAGACCCCCTGGTACGTACCTTACGTCTGTGCTGTGTTCACTTCCATCCCGCTCTCTTGGTCCTGGTTTTGGACAGCAGCTGAATTCTTTAGTTTGACACTGGTTCCTGTGTGGAAATGCATAGTGAGCATCAAGGCAGCTAATGAGCTGGAAAGTTCTGTCTGAAACTGGGTGCTCTGCAGTGTGATACCATGTTGCATGCTCTGTTGTGATTGAACATTGTCCAAACGGTTAGAGCATTGTCCTTAAGATTATTTTTTAGGTTAAAATACTCAGAATGAGGTAACTTTGGAGGCTGCTAGCATAAACAATATTTCAAATAAGAGTTAATTTTGTTTTCTGAAGGAGACTGTGTCTGTGGTGCTGTTTTGTTGCTTATCAGATGTTAATGGTGTTTCTGACTATGCTTGTTAATTTTGGCAGGTCCTTCTCCTCTACAAAGAAGATTTGTTGCCAAGATTTACTCTGAAAATGACCTATGCTACTGACTGCAGATGCCTGCAAGTGTAGAAGCTGATAAATAGCATCTCCTTCCCTCTCCTGACTTTCCTGTTCCCTGTGGAATTTATACTTCTAAGTATATTTAAAACTACACCTGCATTGAAGACATTTGGATTACAACTGTGAGCATATCTATGCAAAGAGATGAGCTAGCCTGAGCAGCTTGGGGGTAAGTATGCTGCTGTGGCTTGTGACAAAGGGGGAAAGGCCATTTCATTATAGGGCAAAGAGAACTCCAGCCACACATCTTGTGGATCCAGCCTGATCTGCACCATTATTCCTGGTGTTAGCAGTGGAATGTACACACCCACAGAGAGGCACTGCAAGCACCTGAATGTTTGACTGAGGTTGTATGGAGGGTGACCTCTTTGGACCTGCTGCAGGAAACAGAGAAAAGGTCCCTTTCAGAGGAGAAAGGTGGTGTGTGACTGGAGCCCTCACTGCCCAGCCTTTCAGGTATTAAATGCCACCAAGGCCTGTAGAGATCTTCCAGCCATTGGACAGACATTCAGAAATGCACCTGAGGGGCAGGGGGGGTTTCTCTGCTTGGGTAGATCAAGCATGCAGAGTAGAAACACCTGCCCTGAGCTGTAGAGTGCCTTCAGAGAAGGCTGGAAAAGGAGTAGGTCTGGTTTGGCCTCCTGTGCAGAGTCTTGTCAGGGGATCTGCCTGCTGTCTACAGGACTAGCAGAGCTGGGTGGCCTTTGTGTTGTGACTGTGCACTTTGTCCCACCCAGGTAGCAGAGGATGAAGCCCCTGTGCTGCTCAGAAAGCACAGCAGTCCCCCAGCTGCACAGCTGCATTTTGCTCTGGGTTTTAGCTGTGTATCCATTCTGAGTTCTAAGCCTGGAAGGGGGAAGTCAGCTAATGCCCTCTGTGTGGCTTGGAAGAGGCCCCTGTACACTGATAGCATCTGGTCACTCTCCTTCCCTCAGATGCTTGCACATGGCTGTTTTCTCTGGGATGGAGGTCCCCATGCTAACATTCCAAGGCAGTGCCAGCCATCAGTTATGTATACACACACACACACACACACACACACACGTGTATACATGCTGGGAGCCCAAGCAGCTGGAAAACAGGCCTGCAGAAAGTGACTTGGACAGTGGACACACAGGCTGAAGAATGGTTCTATAAGGAGCTTTTAATGTGGTTTTGGCTCTGTTTATAGTCCTGCATCTCCTCAGCAGTAGGTAAACCAGCTCTTTAAACAAATCTGCTCCCTTTTTCTGCTGCTTTGGGTGAAGATTTTGTGGATTCTTTTTTTCATGTGGACTCTGCCATGAATGTGGGAGGAAACATTCTGATTTTGGCCGAGGCTTTAAATATATGACTACTTGATTCCTATTGGCAAGCAAGTCATCCAGCCCAGTTTCTTTGTGCCAGAATCTCCAAATGAGCTGCTGTCTTTGTGCAGTTGTGTGTGGAGGTGGATACTGAAGAGCTGGCAGATTTGTATGTGAGCTGCTTCGCTCTGCTGTGCTGGTGCAGCTTGTTTGTGCTCTTTCTAAAGAGGGCATGATTAGGTCCATCAGAAGAAGGGGACCACAGATGGGCATCTCTATTGCTGAAGTCTGAAAAACGGGGGCCTTGGCTCCTTTGGGAGCCTTCTCAAGACTAGTCTGGTTCCAAATGCTGCTGCTCTGGTGCCTGGGGACCTCGGGACGGGCACTTGTGGCTCTGCTGGGCTTGTTCCTGATGGCAGGGGCTGGTTTGCTGCTGTTCCCACCTCTCAGGGTACATCTGTACTCAGTTATGCTGTTCTTGGGCTGTGCTGGAGCTACCTGAGACTTGGAGAAGTGGCTGTAACGAGTCAGTGAAAACCCACATTGTGCCTGTGTCCTGCTGGCAGCAGGCTCTGGGGATGAGAGCTGGTAAGGAGGTGTGGGTAGGGCAGTTTACTGCTGGGTCCTCAGCCTCTGCCAAGGGCTGGCTGCAGAACTCCCAGCAGTGTTCAGGGGGCACGCTGAGGGACTTGTTTCAGTGCTGCAGGGAGGGACTTCCTAGTGCTTAATTAGGAAAAAAAGGCCATTTAAACAAGCCAGCTCCAGATTAAGGCCATTACTGTTACACTAACATAATTTAACAGTTGCACTTAATTAAAAGGTCCCTGGACTAGCTCACTTGAAGAAAGATCAGCAAGGACAGTTTTGTTCTGAAGAGTGGGGATAAACCAGTTGTGTCATGAGTATGAGAGAGCGTGGAAGTGGCAGAGCAATGCAAGCTACCAGTCTGTGAGTCCTGCTCATTTCTGTCACGTTTATAGTGATCCTAGTGCAATGAGCTGTCAGGTTTTGCAGCCTGCAGGCTGTTTTTTCCCGTGATGGTGGTCATCAGACTGTAGAGCTGTTCAGGTATCCTTCTCAACAGTGTGGAGGCAGCTGTCACCTACAAGATGCATGTTGCTGCCTTGGAGTCCAGGCTTGGTGCCTCCAGGGAGTGTGGAGGCACTGTGCTGCTCAGAGCAGGTCTGTCACTGGCCTGGGGCATGGTCCAAGGCTCTTGCAGTGGTAGACTTTTCACTGGTTGGGATGAATGTGAGTTGAGTTAGTCTTTGTAAACTGTTCAAAGTTAAACTCCTACTTTAACTCACTTGAGGCTCCACGTCAGTGGGAGGTTTTCCATATACCTCTTTCCAAGAGCACGTGAGCCAATGGGAAAAGCTTTGTGATTTTGCTGAGAGGAAGGAGAACTTCTTTTGATCTGTCTTTCAGTCTCAGTGAGCTAACACTTCTGAAAGATCAGAGAATTAGTACTGGTTTTGAGTCATCAGGGGGAGTATTTCACCAGTCCGTGCCAGGTTAGTTCTGCTTTCTTCTTTCACAAGTCATTGTGCATATGATGCTTTCCAGAATTCGGGGCTAGGAGCACATGTTGAGATCTCACGTAGCGTGGGCTGGTGGTGGATGAGATCTCTCTTTGCAGACCTGCTCATTTCACTTGCTTTAACCCCCTTACAGCTCCAACCCTGGAGTAATCCTTTCTTTTACAACCAGAAGTGGCAAATCTTGCCATCTTCTGTGCTGGCGTTGGCACAGATGAATCTGAGAGGAGTTAAAATGAAAGGCCATCTCTTTTTTATTTTTTTCCCCTTTGATAGCATTCTTAAATATATCTCTACAATGCTTGAAATAGCTGTAGTGTAACCTTTTGTCTTCTCCTCGGAGTGGAATGAAAATACCTGTATTTCCACTTTGCAGTTCACTTGTTCCTGACATTTGAGTCAGCTTTGATGCATGGAAAGTGGCAGCGTCTCCTGGCAGACGGGCAATGAAGAGCAGCTTTGATCTCCCCCTGCAGCCCCTCCACCCTGAAAAAGTCCTGTCAGAAGGCTTGGCACAGCCTGGTGATGTTGCATGTTTCTGCAGGCTGGAGAGTGGGATCCAGACAAGGCAGCTGTTAATAAGTGTGTAGTGGGAGTGTGGTGACCACAGAAACATCTGAGCTGCCTCAAGGAACACAAGCTGTTCCTGTGAGAGATCTCTCAGGGGGGAGCCTAAAAGAAACTGAATTACTGTTTCTCAGCTTTGCAGGTGTAGAATCGCAGAAGTGTCTGGGTTGAAAGGGAACTCGTTTGGTGTTGGAGGGTGGTTTGTTGGTGCTGTGCTGCACTGGACAGGCTCTGTGGGCTGGGGCTGGGGCAGCAGTTGTCTCCATAGCTGGTCTCGACCACGTCAGCAAAACCACTGCACCTGTGGCACTGAAATTGGAAGATGCTTCTGCTGCCTATAGCCCTGCAACAGTGAGAAGTGGTAAAGCAGCTTAAAACAGTTTCTTCAAACAAGGGACTGTGGCTTTATTTTGACAAACAGGGTTTGGTGCTTGAAGCTGTGTTTGGAGTGAAACACCCTTGGGAGCTGTTCTTGTCCTGCTCCAGTAAGCCTGGAGCTTTCCCTGTCCCCATCTGGGAGGGGAGCAGGTTGTGTCTGCATTTCCTTGTGTACTTTCCTTGCTGGAGCTCCTGTGAGTCCCATTTCTACAGATCCTGTGGCTAGCCCAGAGCTTCAGATCCAAGGCTTTGATAACACCATGCTGGAGTAATTGTGCACTGTCTCTGTTCTGCCTCCTTTAAGCTATCCCAGAGCTGTTATCATCAGCTCTGTGGTCAGGTTCTTCCCCCAGTTCTGTTTTCCTTCAAAGCCAAGTTAATTTTTTTGTTTTGGTTCACACCAGAGCCCTGGAAATAACTGTGCATACAACAGGTAAAACTGGGATGTCATGCTGTGGTGCTGAAAATGGGCCTTGGAGACAAAAGACATTGGAAATTCCTCCAGTTGCCATTTCTGTTGTAATTGTATGAAAAAGGCCAGCCTCAGGTCCCTGCCTGGACTGGGACTGGGGATGGTCCCTTCAGATGCTGTCCAGTGAAGCACTGAACTCAGAACATGCTCTGACTGGTTTGTGCAGTGTCTAAACATGGCTACAACTTTCCCTCTGGTAAAAAGCAGAAGTGTTGTTGAGGAAATGCTGCAGTTGGGCTCTCCCTTCAGCTTGGCTGTGGAGAGGATGTGGCTTTTCTGAGGTGGATCTGTGGAGTGAAAGTTCAGTGGCAGTGAAGGCTCAGCCCCTGCCAGGCTGTGCAGCTGTCAACTGCAGCCTCGTGTCACTTCCACAGTGCCCAGACCTGTGGTGGGCACAGCCTAAAACTGCTCATTTTTAATCTGTCTTACTAAAAACTACTTGTTCATAGGCGAGTTTCCTCTTCTGTCTGGTAAACCAGATGGTCTTCATAAGAATTCTTTGTACATGACAAGATCCATCACATTTGTTTTTCTTCTAAAACACCTGCAGGCAGCATTTTTAGTGTTGTCTCTGAACTTTGAAGTGCAGTCACAAAACAACCCCTAGAAAGTGTGTACCAAGGGAAATCAGAAGGTCCTAGTTAATCTCTCTGTAACCTGTCTTTACTTTCTTGAAGCACTGGTTCTGAAGCTGATGGAGACTAGCCTGTGCCCAGCCTCTGTTTTTCCAGTGCAGTGAGTAGATGGCAGCTGGTCGCAGACACTCATGGCTGAATCAGGAGGTGGCAGCAGTGGGAGACACGTAGCTGTGGCATTAATCTCCCAAGGGGATGTTGTAAGTTTGGGTCTCTGCTCCAGAAATCTTAACATAACATTAAGGCAGCTTCATCACCTTACTATCTTTGGTTTTTTCATCTGAAAATTAGGGAATTAGTAGTAATTCAATGTAACAAAGGGGCATTCCAAGAGTGAATTCATAGCCTGCTCACCTGCTGTGGTGGTGTAAACCTGTAAGTGCTTTATGTAGCTAATAAATTCAACAGGGGTGAAGGAAACGCTTTAAAGATAAGCAGTGTTTTTCAGAAGGAAGAAAAAGATGCTGTGATAAACTGTGGAACCAGTAACATTGCCCCACAGTTGGACTGTAATGGGATACCAGCTCTGCATCCAGCAGAACAGTCTTGAGTCATTTAGTAACTTTGCAGTTCTCAAGCTGTAGAAGTATGGCTGAAATATTTTGCTTTGATTCTCAGGTACCCAAACCACAATGACTGTGTATTGGTACCTCTGCATAGTTCTTCATTTTGGTGATGTTTTGACCTCTACTTCGCAGCTTTAAATCAGTCACCAGCTTAAAATCACATTACTGGAATGTTCAAAGAGAAAAGATTTCAGTGGCAATTGGTTGCATTGCAAAGCACTAGAAACGTTTCTGAAAACCATCCACTCAGCTTTGAGCCTTTGCACTTTCCTAGTAAAAAAGAAAGTTTTACCTAATGTTTGCTGCTTGTGTCTATGGCTCTTCCACTGTGAACTTGCAGCTTTGCAGAAGAACCATTGATCTGGTCTTCTCAGCAGTCAGAGAGCACACTGCTTACTGGGCAGCAGGGGTTTAGAGGCTGCCTGGGGTGATTCTGAAGGTCTTGATCCTGGCAAGGGTGTATTCAGGAAGATGTTTCTTAAAGTAAATGAGGTAGAGAGGGACCTGCCACTGAAGAGTGTTTGGTGTGTGCTCCTCTGTGTCTCGTGTGGTTTTCTCTGACAGGGGTGGAGCTGTGTCAGCAGCACCCAGTTAACAGTCCTGCAACCCTTGTGCCCGGCCCCCCACTCACACTGCTGCAGAAATGCCACTTCTGCCAAGGTCTTTTCCAAAAATAAGTTCATGTGTTTCTTCTTAAATTCTTCATATTTGCTGTCATCACTTTCTTCCGATTCCAGCATCCCCCTTCAGTGCTTGTGAGGAGCATTGAATCCCTGCTGTCTCCTGGAGGAGGAAGTCTGGCGTGTAATAAAACAAAGTGCCCCAGTTGTGCACTCTTGTAGTATCTTCTGAGTGCTGATGGATTCTGCAGCTCACGTCCCTATTTTCAGCAGTCCATCACCTTTGGAAAATGTGGGGGATTTAGCCGTGTTTTGGAGTCACGTGAGCCTGGCTAGAGAAGCATGGTCACCATAGCTGCTCTCAGCTCAGCACCCTCGCTGTGGTGTGGCAGCATTGGGCTGGCCTCAGCCTTGTCACAGAAACAGGACAGATCATCCAGATGCCCTTGAGGTGCTTGGCTGCCCCGTGGCAGTGGGGAGCAGGGCCAGGCAGCCTGCTGGCACACAGCTTTGCCCAGGGGGCTCCAGCCTTGGCACCCTGGCACCTGTGCTGCCCCAGGGCCGGGGCTGGTGGTGGCCTCCTGCCATGGGTGGGGGTTACATGTGGCTGTGGTCCAGCCCAGGTGGCAGCAGCTCCTCTGAGATGAACTGGAAGGTGCTTGTGTTCCAAAGTGCTGCCCTTCTCCCGTCCTGTGAGGCGGACTCCAGGTAAACAAGAGCAAGGTCTTTGACCCGTGCACAGAACATTTGAATGGCTAAATAGAAGAATAAAACCTGTCTGGACCAGTCTGACCCTGCAGGCTAGAGCTCTGAGATCTACCTGTGCTCCCAGCACATACCCATGGCCACAAACCCCAAGAGAAAAAAATCCTTCACAAGAGCTTCTTAACCCTGTAAGATTCAGTTTTAACTGCAGTTGTGTTTGCATCCCTTTGTTTAGTTGAAAGAGGTTAAAATAGCCCAGCTTCCAGAGGCACTGGCATTTAAATGGGGGGGGGGAGAGAAAAAAAAAATGTGGAAAAATGGTAAGTTGACAGCATGCTAACTTTGTTTGTGTACAGATTCCTCTCTGCTTCCAAGAATCACATCTCGTACCCAATTTCTTTTGCAGTTTTGCTCACTGGAGGGACTGCTCTGTCAGCCATGCTAAAGGACAAGTGATGGAGGCAAGTACCAGTTAATATATTCACAGTTATCTAATACTGGTTTTGCCAGTTTCTTCGTTTGAGCTGTTTTGTTTCCCAGTGCTGCTGTGAAATAATTGCACAAATGAAAAGACTCTGTTAGAGTGTTCTGGGATGTAATAATGTGATAAAATCTGCTCAGTGTGACTCTATCTCTTGTGAATAAGGAATGTGTATTTTTGAACTTCATGCCATAAAGTACTCAATTTCCTCATTCAAACAGAATATAAAGGTGTCATAAGTGGGGAAAAAAAGCAAGCACAAAAAATGAATCCTAATGCAAATGAGTGTGATAATGAATTCTGCTGAATCACACTTTTTTCACATTTGAGTAGTTTTTTTCCCAAACAGGAGATACTAGGACAAATGGGTAGTTGTAAGGATCTTGATACCAGATGCACATTTTTAAACCTCTTTTCAGGCTCCCAGTGGACTGACCTTGTGAAGGGTGAATAGGCAGGTAACCCCAGAGCTCCCTGTAGGAGCCTCAGAGAGAGTCGGGGTGGTTCCAGAAGCCAGTCACAGCATCCCGGGGTGGCAGTGAGGTGATGTGAGCCAGCTGAGGTGTGTCAGGCTGGGCTGTGAACTGACATGGCTCATGTAAGCAGGTGAATGGTTTCCAGCAGGTAATGCATGCAGTTTGTTAGGCTGCAGATCTTTAAGATCAGCAGTATTAGCTGTAGTCATCTGTGTAGAAAGCTGCAGGAGTGAGGACAGGTACTGGCTACAGAGTATAGTGGGCATCTTTGATACAACTACAGGTCTCCAGTGAGCCCCAGCTGAGAAATGAACACCAAGGGAGTTGGCTAAAATGGAAAAGGCAGTTATGGGTCTACTGTCAGGTTTGTATTTTGTCAGCCAAATAATTTGGGAACTCTTGTGTTTTGGCCAGTGAGGTTTGTTCACTGAACCATTCAGACTGTTGGATGAAAAGGAAAATCTAGTTTTCCTTTTTTTTTTTTTTTTTTTTTTTTTTCACAAAAAAAAGCCTTAATTGAGTGTAGACTGCAATTCAGCTTTCTGGAAAACCTGTTACATGACAAAAGGAAATACTAAAATGAGCTCAAGGGTCAAAGCATAACTCTAGTCACAAAGGCACTTCTAAGGGAGTGTTAATTATGTAAAAATAAAAAGTTGGTTGCACTTTTTTTTTTTTTTTAAATTATTCCACCACACAATTTCTGCATGAATCTGGGTATTTTTTTTGGGGGGGGGGGAGGGATGTAGTTTATTACTTTGCATTTAATGTGCTGTTGATTAAACTGATATGTTTAGACTCAATGCTTCTAACACATTCAAAGTACTGAGATAAATCCTGTATGATTCCCATGTTTTGTGTGCTGTGAGCCCTGAATTTCATCTTGCCTCCGACTGATAGCAATGACATTTGAAAAAAGGAGAGTGTGAGGCAGCTTTTCTGGTATTTTTGGATGCCAGTTTGGAAAGCATTTGGGAATATCTGTTTAACCCACTGTGTCAGATCTCAGATGCACAAAATCGAGTGCTCTCAGTAACCTCGGTGCATTGTGTTTCTGCAGCTGTTTTAAGATAAAGAGGAATGCTCTCAAATCCCCAGCATATGTTGCGTTTCAAATAAGATGTGTTGTTTTTTAAAGCACAGCCTTTCTGCCAAGATTGAGGTAGACCCCTGTGATCTGGCTTCTGTATTTATAGAAGCCTAATCAGAGCTTTCTCCTGCAAGAAAACAATGATCGGCTTCTGAGCATGTGATCTCATGGTGCTGCTGTGAGACCCTTTCAGACCCTGTGTCCATCCTTCCTCCCTCCCTCCCTGGTTCCTGTGCTGCTCTTCTCCAGCAGTGTTCTGTGTCAGTGCCCGGCTGCGATGTGCAAGCAGCTCCTGCCTGAGCCCAGCTGCTGCTGAGGCTGGGCTCTGGTGGAGCAGAGCAGAGTTTCCTCTGCTGGAGGCTGAGCTGCGTGAACATGGTGCTGCTCCCTTTCAGATCGGTTGCTCAATCGACTTTTTAAAGGCAATTTTGTTTTCTCTGAGAGTATGGACAAGTCTATGCCAATTGAAACCATTCCACTTGCCCGTTCTTGCTTGAAGACAGATCTGCACATCTGGTTTCCAGTACCACCGGTGGATGTTGGCAGTTACAAGCTATTTCTTACTGTTTGGAACCCAGGACTGAATTGGAAATGCTCTATTTTCTTGCATGTATTAAATACTGTGTAGTTAGGCGTGCTACAAGAAAATCAGGTAGGCAGAGCAAGACATTACATTTGAAGCACAAAATACCAGCTCTTTGTCAGGGAACAAAATTAACTCTGACAGGGAGACTAACATGCTCTTCAGAAGTTTAACTTCATGTTCTGGGCTTGTTCTTTATAACAACCCCCTGGTTTCTCCTTGCTTCTCCCCCTCTGGAACAGCCTTTTTCCTGTTCTTGCTTTTCTGTACCCTCTGTGCTGGGCTTCTTCCCCTAGGCGACGACTGGCTTGTCTCAAACAAGCTTTGGCTCTGCACGTGGCCTAGCTGGGACCAATGCCACGTGGAGGGGTGCTTGGGAAACTGATACGTTCTGTTTTGTTAATGGCATGTTTTGCGCATTGTATTTTTTAACCCACTTTGTTCTGCATGGATGTTTAATAATGAATCTTTTGTTTAACATTAGATAAGCATGAGATCACCGTGGCACAGCTGCATGTGTAGTCACTCTTGAAGCAATTGCACACCTAATTGGCTGACAATCTTGGCATTTAGAAACAAACACGAGCCTTTTAAAGACAGGGGCCGTATTTATGTATGACTAGTCAAACAGACCTGTCGAGTATCGCCAATGGAGCCCTCTGGCACTGAACAGTTGTGCGATGACCCTGATCCTGGAGGCAAATCCCAAGATCAAGACACCAAAAAGCAACATGAATCAGAGCAAAAGTTATCCAAAATAACCCATAATGCTTTGGAGAACATTAATGTGATTGGCCAAGGCTTGAAGCACCTGTTCCAGCACCAGCGCAGGAGGTCATCCGTGTCTCCACATGATGTCCAGCAAGCTCAGGCTGATCTGGAGCCTGATGTGGATTTGGAGAACCAGAGCATCTGTGCTGAAATTGATGGTGTCTCCACCCACCCCACAGCTCTGAACCGGGTGCTTCAGCAGATCAGAGTGCCACCCAAAATGAAGAGGGGGACCAGCCTGCACAGCAGGCGGGGCAAGGCAGATGCCCCGAAGGGGAGCCCACAGATCAACAGGAGGTCTGCCCAAGATGTGCAGTCGGGTCGGCCCAGGTCTTCATCCACCACAGATGCTCCCACAAACCTGTCCGTGATGGAGATTGCTTCTTCTATCTATGTAGGTGGAGAGGAGGCTGCAGCAGCAGTAAGTTACTCAGATTTACCTTCTCTCCTTCTATGTTTTCTTAAGCCTTTTGAGTCTCGGTTTTAAAAGCAAGAGATTGGGGGTTTTTTTTTCCAGCAAATACTAATGTTACTGTGTTCAAAAGCTGCTCTGGTGTAGAAGCAAAGAGCTTAAAAGATGCAAGTGTTAGTCATTTTCTCACATGGCAGGTGGCTTATTTTACATGTATTTGCTCAGTGAAATGAGAGCTACTTTGGAGACGCATGAGGCTGGTTGGATGGCACACCACAGTCAAACAAGGAGCAATGGCAAGAGAGCAGCCAGAGTAGTAGTGCTGAGCAGCTGTTACCTGGTTACTGCAACAAAACCTTGCATTTACATAGATGGCTTTTTCCTCCCCTCTTGTTTTACTGTGTGTTTTACAAAAGTGAGGGATTGCAGTTGGAGTGGATGGTGCTGTGGAGAAGCTGGTGGAGCGCTGGCTGCAGCCCACGACTGAGCTGGTGCTGGGCTGACTGGTTTGGAGCAGCCTGGCTGCTGTGCTGACAGGGAATCACAGCTGTCTCTCCTCGTTTGCCTGCATGTGTGGAAAAAGTGTTCACTGGAATGACAGTCTCTGTTCTGTGGCACTTTCTTTCAGAGCTATGCGTATTGGCCTATTGATGATCTCAAGAAGTTGTATTTGTTTTATCTTCCTTTTTTCCCACATCAGTTTAGTTAAAGCAGTTCTTTTATTTTTGAAAACTAGGTTTCTGATTTAACTTCAGCTATAACCTATATATTTTCCTAAAATTTTTGGCAGGCTTATTCACTGTAGGCCAGAGCCTCTGATGAAGACAGGAGGCATTATGAAACGTTCTCATTTGTTTGGGGTTTTTTTAACAGAACCAAGTAAAAAACATAGCTTGAGCACCTCTCGAGTTTGTTCTTGGTTTAGTCAAGTTTTCTAAAGGAAAACGTGTTCCTGCTGTTCCTTTAGCATTACTGCAATTCAGTGTTTGAGTGTTTGCTTGGTTATTGGCTTTTGTTAAATGCAGCACTGCCCAGCTCTCTTAGCTGTGGTGGGTGTCTCTAGGTGTTGATTCTGCTGAAGTTACACATTAATGGTAATTAATTAACTTACAGGTTAAGTGCAGAATATTCCACAGCATTAAATGACATATGACAGCTTTTACTGACTTTACAGTATGAAGATGTAATGTGTTTTAAAATCAGCTGTGTGTAAATTTAAGTGACTGATCTGACTGCTAGCAGAGCTAGTTCCTGATGCAGTGACACCAGAAAAGCATGATGCAGCTGTTTGTCAAACCAGCCTCATAAAAGACATCAGTGGTTCTGGCATTTGAGAAGCCAGCTTAGCAGTCAGGCTGATACAGTCATAATTTTTTCCTAAATTCATGAATTGCTCAACTGCTAAAGCTATAACTCTTTGTTCAGCAGTTTGTATTGCAGGATTAGTAACAACACAATTCAGTAAAGAGCCGGGTAAAATGTGAAATTATTAGAGTGAGTATAAATGAAACAGAAATGGAGTGTGAACTCAAACTGTAAACACTGTCTTTAAGTTATGAGACATCTGAAGTTGTTTCACACAGCATTACTTTGAGTTTTCCCAATTTAATTTTACTGAGAGTGAATTATTTAGAGGTGCTTAGGAATAATTTATTTGAAGTATCTGGCAGGTGACATTCAGTGATCAGGGTTGAGAGTCCTCTGGACCCCTGGGTTCTACTCAAGGCTGAATGCACTATGTATACAGCAACCCTTCACCTGATTCTTCTGTTTCATATTCACTTACTGAAGACTTTGCCTGTCTCCTTCAGCTCTGGCATCTTATCTTTTAAATGAATTTGCTGCCTTTTTAATAAAACCCTATCAATATCACTTCCTTGATGTGGTGTTTGCTGATGCCAGTGAAGATATGCTGACTGGCCTTGCAGGGTGTCTTTCCTTCGAAAGGCTTTAAGAATCTAATAAATTCAGCCATAATTAGAAAAATACCACTGAGTTGCAGCATTGATCCATCCATTGTGAACACACTGGCCAGACAGGCCACAAGGACAGAGAAACAGTGTGTAGAATGGAAAAGCTGGGCTTCAGTGATGGCAAAAACAGCAGCACGGGAACTATGTGCAAGCAGTAGAATAGAATTCTCACTTTCCTGATGCAGGTCCTCTTGTTTGATCTGCTGGTCCCCGTGGCTGCCACGCTGGGGCTGTTTTTGTCTGCAGGAGTGTCTGCCACCTGTCCTGGAGCTCTGCGGGGTGCCCGGTGAGCTGAGGCTGCTTGGAGCACCTCTCCTGCTGCTGCCCGGGCATGCACTGAGCTTCACTCTTCTGGGAGACTGCAGTTTGTGCTTCACTCTGCCCTGATGAATTTCTGAGCTTAATTAAAGTTTGCAGTTTATTAGTGTGTCAGTTGGTCCTGATGGAAACCGTTACACTTGCTTTTTAATGCTGTATCTGAGATAAAGCTTGGAAGAAAAGGCAAAAAACCTGTGTCTATCATAGAATATATTGGATTGGAAGGGAGCTCCAAAGCTCATCCAGTCCAACCCCCTGCACCAGCAGGGACATCTCTAGCTCAGGCTGCTCAGAGCCTCCTCAAGCCTGGCCTGGGGTGTCTCCAGGGATAGGGCCTCCAGCACCTCCCTGGGCAGCCCATTCCAGTGTTCTGTCAGCATGGCTGGTTAAATGGCAAAGTGAAAGATAATTCCATTTCGTGGTGCACTTGGGCACTCAGGCCACGCTGGCATGGAGCAGCTGAGACAGGGCCAGGACTCAGGGCAGGAAAGACCCCAGGCAGACCCTGGGACCTGCCCTCTCCAGCCTGCTTGGCAGAGCCCCTGTGGAGAAGAAGATTCTCGTGCCTGCTGAAGTGCACAAGATCTTACCAGGAAAAGAGGCCAATCAGACACAGTACTGCTGTATGTCTGGTCTTGTCTTTATGATGTCTTTGACTTCAAATTTCTGAACCCCTCATCTAGTACAGTGCTCCTGTCCTGTCACCTGTTTGTTTTGGTTTGGGTTGGGTTTTTTCTGCTATATTTGCCAGACAGAAGACCTCTTTCTTCGCTTGTTGGGCACTATTTTATATTGCATTTTGAAATATGCCTGCAGTCGAAGTCCGTCTCTCTGCTGATTCAGAGTTTCTGGGGTGGCACAGATTTGTCACTAGGCTTCCTCTTTCTCCAGCCTGCTTATTTCATGGGACAGGGTCAGATTCCAGCTGACTCCTGATCAGAGACACCTACACTTTCCTTTCCGTGCTTGGGACTGAGTTATCCCCCCACACAGCACGCTGCCAGGGAGCTTTAGGAGCTTAATCTCCTCAGAATGTTGTAGTGTTAACCCAAGAGGGGGTTTTTGTGTGGTTGGTTTGTACTTTTTTTTTTCTTTCCCCTCTCCATGTTTTATGTATAAGATGTTGCAAAGTTTTGGAGCCCAGAGTCTTTATGTCTGACTGTTCTGCTGAGCCCCCTGACCAGGGTCAAGGAGGTGTGGAGGGAGCTCCTGGGTGATGGGGTCAGACTGAAGCAGTTAGTGCATTGTCAGGGCTGCTACAAGGGCAGCAGAGCCCCTGCTCAGGGTGATCACAGTTTCCAAGAGGTTCTCTTCCCATAGAAAAAAAAAGCATCAATCTGTTCTGTGTGTTTACAGCACTAGTCTGTGAGGAGCAGGGCAAGGCTGTCAGTCACCAGGGGGTGGGGTAGTCCCTTCAGGAAAGGCTCAGAACTGTGGAACATTTTAACTCTGCTTGCAAACAGGCTGAGGCTTTCAGTGTTAACTCATGTTCGTATGGTTTTCCCAAATAAGAGCACTGAGTGAGCCTAATTCTGTGTGGTGCTCAGCACAGAGCCTCTGCTCCCAGCAGGAATTAAGGACAGTGAGTACTTTGTGGCATAAGGGAGAGTAAATTCTTAATAATCCTCTGCACACAAAATATTTTTAGTTCACAGCATTGTTCTATTCTCTGTTCTCTCAATTTGTTGTTGAAACAGAAGGTCAAAATGTTATCCCAAAACCACAGATTGGACTTGTTTTAACATTTAATTTACATACATTTGCGTGTGTAAATGCCTAATAATCCTGCTGGATGTTGTCAGGCTTTGTGTAGAAACTGAGAAATGAGATTGTGTCATAGCATGGAAAATAATGTAATAATTAAAGTCTTACTGAGATACTTCACTTGGTCTTGTATTTCAAGCAGGCTAAATTTAAATATTTTTGCATAAATCTTTTCTTGTAGAAGCAGCCCACTGAGCTGGATAATCGGGATTGTGGTGGTGTGAGCCTGCACGTGGGTCTGGCTTTGGTTTACTGCACCTACAGAGCTTTTCTGGGGTGTGAGTTACACTTGAAGTCGTGGAGCCAGAGAACAGTATTCAGGTTGCAGAGACACGAAGGTAGCAGTCCTCTGGTGAGCAGTTGTGTCCGGGTGAACTTGACTCAGTCCCCTGGGCTGTCACATGGAGTCTTGGTGCTAGAGCAGCAGGGTGGTGCTGAGGCCAGCTCATTCAGTCAGGCTTTATGCACCATGAATTGCTTTGGGATAGTTGGTGACAGCCCTTGACTGACACCTTCTGGTATCACTCAGAAGACAAGCTAACTTGAATTAATTATCAATTTGTCTAGTGAATTTGCATCTCTTTGTCTCCATAGCTCCAAACATTTCAGGTTGCAGTTTGCTTGCCCAGGGACACGGGGATGGTAAGAAGGAGGATTTGCTGTCCTGCAGTAAAATCCACGTGGGGCAGCTTTCCAAGGCACTGCTCATTTCATGGCTGCACCCTCTGTCCTTAGCCTCTTTTCAGTTCTGATGGTCAGTTTTTATACTTCTGGATTTTTGTGAACAGCTTAAATCTGTGTTCTATTACTTTGAAAAATGTCTGGTTATGCTTCTGGAATAAAAGCTTCCAGTCTGTATTCTCCAGACTCATCAATACATTACAGTGATGTCAACCCCATGGGTATCCAGAACCTACTCACAGTAACCTTGCATTTCTTAGTTCCTTCTAAAGACCTCTGAAGTGCTTGCAGTGCTCTGTAAACAGTGACACAAGCAAGGCAGCATGTTCCACTGCACCCTCCTTCAGAGTGTGCAGCACAGCTGTGGAAACACAGACAGTTCCCTGACTGTAAAGAGCCTTTTAAAGCAGTAATTTATTTGCCACGAGCACTTTTCACAAATTCTTTGTGTCACAGGGTCCTAAACACCATGTGACACACCTGGGGCAACTGGCTGTGAAAAGACAAAAGATGGAGGGTTTTTATATCATTATTTTTGTATCATTATTTTTATATCATTAGAGCTGTGTGGAAAGTCTACTGTAGCTAAACAGTAAGTCTGAGATCCATAAAGGATCACTTGGGTGTTACCCCATTTCTCAAAAGAAACAGCAATCTTCTTAACACCACACTGTGATGTTTCCTCTCCCTTTCCCCTTTTGTAGGTGATGAACATTTTTGATTATTTTTTTTTAATGATCCTGAGTTAAAGGACAGCTTTTATATTTAAAATAAGTTTTGCTGTATAAATAAGTCAGGTTAGTCACAAGCCCTTCTGAAAAGAATATATATTGATTTTACTTCCAGCATCTGCATCCGAGTTGTGTAAGCAGCACTACCCGTGCAGAATACTGGAGAGGGAAAGCTTTTACTCAGCTGCTAGGGTGAGGTTACCTGTACCTGACAGCAAGGAGACCAGCTGTCCCTGCTGCCCTGGGCAGGGGCCTTTGCTGGGCTGTGTTAGACCCTCTGCAAGGGCGGGAAGGCTGCGGCTGCGGAGAAGCGGAGTTTCTGTGTTGGGCAGCAGACTGTTCTGTTCTGCTAGCCAGGAACAGAAATACGGTCCCTGCTAAAACCTTAATGTTTACTTCCATTAAAAAAAACCCAAACCAAACAAACAACAAAACAACTAAGCAGCCCTATGTGCATGTGCCCCTTTCTGCCAGAGCTGGCTGAGGGCAGGGCTGTGAGAGGTGACCCTGAGCTGAACAAAGGGTGGGTCTGGTACCGGGTGAGGATGAGCTGATGGGGGGGTGAAGATGAGCTGATGGGGGTGTGCTCTGAGGACAGTGGGTCAGGGGTTGCGGGGCTGTCCCCGTGTCCCCGCAGAGCGGTTTCCCGGCAGCAGAGGGAGCTGCGGCCCTCCTGGGAAGGGACGGGAGCGGGACCCCCGCACTGACCACGGCCGGGAGCGGGGTCATCGCAGCACAGCAACGAGACACGTGTTTCCCGCAAACACACGGGGTGTGGGGCTAGCTCACTTTAAAGTAATCCAGAAAAAAAATATTTAAGCACTTCTATTGAATCTAATTGTATTTTCCTAAAGCAGCTTCTACCATGTCATATGCAGAAAACTGCAGGCTGATAGTAATGACTTTAGATTGCATAGGTGTCTTTGAAAATACCGTAAAACAAAAGGATTGATCCTGAGAGTGTGTGTGACTAGCACATTGAATTGTACCCTTCAAGCTAACTGTACTAAGGAAATGTCTCTGCTGTTGGTGATTCCAGCAGCTCCTCCTGTCAGAGCATCAGTAAGACATCATCGGCCTGTTCATTTACGTTATAAAGCATTGATTTGGCTTCCAGGCTGCTTTGCACCTGAACTGGCCCCCTTCAGTGTGATTTCTGGCTGAACTCTTTCTGTTCTCCAGTCTCTGGATATCATCTTGAGTGCTGCTTGTGAGGAAGTGTTGGTGCTGCTGACCCAGCCAAGGTCTTCATTCTCTGCTCTCAGACCTGAGCTCCATGCTGGTGCTCTGTCACAGGACCAAAGTGTCTGTCCTCCCTGCTGGAGCCGTTGCACGGTGGGGTGACCCTGCTCCAGCGTGGGGATCGATTCCCCTCAGCAGTGTGACCATGGGCATGACTACAGCAGTGTCTCCTGTAACCCTGTTCTCTGGAAGGTGCCCTTCCCTGGGTACAAGCCTGGCTCCCTCACCAGTGGGTAGTGCCAGAGCAGTTGCACTGAGCAGAGCCTCCCCTTAGGTGAAGCTGCTGCTGCAGCCAGGGTCCTGCCGTGCCCTGTGCCTGGGCTGATGGCACAGCACCCGCTGGCCTCTGTGCTGCTTTGGCTGGAGGTGTTGGCAGAGCTCTTCCTAAGGTCCCGAATGCTACTGCAAGCATTTTGGATTTGCATAAAGCAGGAGAAGAAAGTACATGGTCTTGCACAAACCTTCATTGCATTGTCTTTAACAGAATGCTGCTGCTAAAAATTTACTCTTTCAGCAGTAAACTCAGATGATAACAACTCCCCAGTTCATTAAAAAACGGTCAGGGAGAAAATTTTGATTTCTTCAGGAGAATTCTGGAGTGGAAACTGATTAAAACCATGGAAGTATCATGTGTGGATATTATATTGATGAGTGATGCTGGAGCGTCTGTGCATGCAGCATAAATACAAAATGTTTCCTGATGTTTTTTCTTTTCTCCCCTTTCAATTACAAAATGTACTGTTGTTTCTAACTAGGTTTTATACCAGTTTACATACAGAATGCTTTGTGTTGCTTTGTGTTACCATTTTGACTTTTCGATATTTGTAAAATATTGAGATGTAACCGACTGTCTCCATGTTACACATACATATCTATACATCTGTGTATAATTTAATGCCATTGCCTCCAGGAATTCTGATTCAGTAAGCAGTTTAGAATGTCTCTTCAGAAGTTTAGTACATCCAAATCTTTCATACTACTGCTTTAGCCTGTGGCTTTGGAAGTGATGTGTATTACAGGCAGCTTCAGAAGTGTTAGCTGAGGAGTGAGCATTCCAAATGGTTCAAGTGTTTTATGCTTCTGAATAGAGAGAGAATGATTCATCCATTAGGCTATTACACAGGAATGAATTGCTATAGGGAGGTAATCCTAGGGAAAAAAAAGAGTTATGATAACCCAGTGAAAGAGGAGGGAAGAGAAAAGATGCCCGTGGGTCTGCTGAGGAGCCATTCATTAACTGTGCAGCTCATAAAAAGCAGTTTGGAAATGCTGAGTGTGAGGCCTTGGCCACAGAGCCAGAGGAGAATGTTGCTCTCATCAGTTTTGCTAATCTAGCAGTTCCATCTCGGTCGGTGTGGATTAGGTTTCAGCCAGCTGGCTCCTTTCCCTTATCTCTGTCTCGCCCAGCTCTGCACCCAGTGGCCCGTGGGGAGAGAGCTGGGTGTCCATGTGCAAGCCCAGGCCCTGTGTGTCCAAGAGTTGGACACAGGAGGCACCAGGTAGTCCCTGGGTGAGAGGGTGGTGACCTAGAGCTGGCTGCCCTTATCTGCTGCCAGACAGCTGGAAACAAGAAGGTTTAGATGCAGCAGGTCAAGAGGCAGGACCAACCAGCCTTCCCCGGCTGCCCTTGTTCCAGCAGCTGGATGCAAAGGGAGTTTGTCTCCCACGCTGCACGCTGCTGGTTTTGGCTGCTCTTCCTTCACAAGCCATCTGGCTGGTCGCTGGGCTCCCCAGTGGGCAGTGAAATCCTTGGTGTGTCTTTGGAAACACAAGACTGGGAGATGGTGGAGAAGAGAGCTCTTGGGAGAAGCTGTTCTCAGCCTCGGGAATGCTGACGAGTCTGGTGGTCTCAGCAGCAGAGTGTGGCAGCTCTCCAGGCTGGAGACTATTCAAGATGGTACAGATTTCCTGCAGCAGGAGTTGAATGGTGTGCACAAGGCTGCTGAATATAGTCACTGCAGAACAACAAGTACTGACCCAGTTCAGAGGGGAGAATGATGCAGCTGCACAATTCCCGGAGCATCTGGTACGTGCTCTGCCAGCATCAGGAGGTTTTTCTAGTGCCTCAGTCCCATTGGTTTCCTTTGCTGTTGGCTCTACATGGTCCTTAAAAAATCGAGGCCTGGTAGCTGGGTGATGTCTCTGTGCTTCCAAGAAAAGCATTTGAAAAGGAGTGCAGGTTCTGGCAGGGAATGCTTCTGTGCAGAACACATTTCTGTGTTTTGAAACCTCTGAGTTACCCCTGAAAGGGCAGAATGGTACCAGATAATGTGCTCATGTCACAGCTGGGGTTTTCAGTGCTGAAGTGGGCAGCTACTGAGTATCAGCTACAAAGGAATCACCTCTGCTTAATCTTTTTGCAACTAGCCCATCATGTTTTATTTAAAGAACTGCAGTGACCCTTCTCATAACCCTTTGTGGCCAGACTACAAATGTGTTCTCTATCTTTAGCCTCCAAGTCATTTGAAGACTAAAAACAGGCTACAAACATTTTTCCTTAACAAGGCAAATACTCCGGCCTAAGTCACCTTTATTTTTCTACAAGGCTAAGCAACCATGTGTGGCAGTTGTGTACTTTCCCAGTACATGCCATAGAGTAGTTTTGTATGGAGTTGGTGCTCGTCACGGCACGCTGTGGGAGTGCTGGATAGTCCAGCCTTGCCACGATAGTCACAACTCCAGTGGCTATGTTCTGCTGCCAAGATCTAGGAGCTCTTCCTGATTCCTGTAGTTTTACTCCTAGGTGAGTTAAGTCGCTGCAGCCATTCAAATGTAGAGTTATGGTATGTGGGTTCAGCCAGGTCAAGTGCACAGGTAAGTTAGCAGAAAGGAAGGAAAATCCTGTTGTTTGGGAGGTGTGGAACATCCAGCCAGAATGTGCTTGTGCTTTGTGAGCACAGAGGCCAAGTCACTTGTCTGGTGGTGATCACCCAGTGCCCTTCTGCCCCTTTCCCCAGTGTATGCCCAGAAGGCTGCAGTGCCTTCCCCAGAAGCCCAGCAGAGTGGGTCTGTTTGGCAGTGCCCGGGGCTGGCTGGGGCAGCTCGTGTGACACCCTTGGCACAGGCACCAGGCTCTGGCCAGGCCGAGGCTGCAGCAATGGTGCAGTCACACAGTTTTCAAACTTCTTTCCTTGCAATTTCTTGCAATATCAAATCCTTCTAAACTTCCTGCTGCTTTAAAGTTTCAGCATGTGCCCAATTTATGAAAGGAAACCCAGCAAATCACCATCTGATGAATTTATTTGCCTTTTTACAGCTAAAAATACCCACGCATTTATTAAAGTAATTTTGTTATGGCCGAGTGTGAAAATATACTGGATTGCACTGGTCTGCGAAGTCTGGGTTTTAGATGTGGCCAGGACAGAGAAATTCTGCAGTTCCAAGTCAGCTCTAGTTTCATGGAGCATTCAGATGGCTCTGCTGGTGGTGCAGAGTGCACTTTGTGGGTCAAGCAGTAATATTCAGTTGTGGGTACTTCTGCTACCCCAAGCAGACTTTCTGACCCAACTCCATGCTCTTTGAGTTTTCTTAACGGCAGCCTATTTCAGGTTTAAGTTGTACTAGTAAATCAGGCTGTGTGGTTGGCACTGAATAGCTGCTGCTGTTGCAGATGATTGGAGCAAATGAGCTGAATGCTGTTTGAACAGTAAGCTTTTGTTCAGTTAGACTTGGAATATGAAATCTTTCATGGTGAATGGTTGGCTTAAGCTCTGCCATCTGACAGCATCATGCGTCCTGGTGACATGTCCTCTTTGGACGTCCTGAGTCAAATAACATATATACAAGGAGGAGCAATGTGTGGTTTAAAAACTATTACACAAATAAAAACATGGAAGCAATCAGAGGAAAAGTTTCAATTCTCATGAATTAGTATTCCTGGGTTTTCTGTAGTGAAAACATACGATGGTTAATGCATGTCTGTAACTGTGTCTCCAACATGAACTTCTGAATAGCATTTCAAATTCACTGTGGGTCCATTTTCATTTCATTTTGAATAACTGATTTTGAAAACCAGGAATTACAGTCTTTATCTGTCATGTTAAAATGTCAGTGTGGTACTGAGGCCACTTCACAGTGTCTGTGAGCAGTGGCAAAAGGAAGGCACGGTAGGTTTTGCACGCTCCACAGAAGCCTGGCCTTCACCAGTAGTGTTTTTGCTACAGACAATGGATTTTTTTCTTTTAGGCTTTTTGTCACTAAGCGGTGTCAGTGCAAAACCAGAAGACTAAGGAAGTGTGCATTGTTCTCCTCGCTGTGCACTGCCACAGCAGAGTAGTGGTACTGAAGCAAATCACGTGTGTTGGCTGTGGCAGCTGCAGAGATGTGGCAGCTCAGTGTCCCTTTGTATGCAGGAACTTCCTCTTAGAAAGGTGATTGTGCTGCCTAGGAATGATGTTTTTCTTACACCATCCCGGATATGCCCCTGTTCACCCTTTACAACTCAGTGCAACTTTTTATGCCTTAGTGTCTTCCATGCCCAGCAGGACTCGGCTGGCAGGGCGCTCACCAGACGTGATCACCCCAGCCATGAGACTCAGACTTGCTGCAAAGATCAGCAGGACTGAGAGCCAAAGGGATTGACTGCTTGCAGAACAAATGCACCTGCAAGCCACTGAATTCCATTAGTATTGTCAAACGTTAGACAAAGAGAGGGGCTGTAGCTGCACCTACAATTTATGAAGCCAGCTTCAGCCTTGCGCAGGGCGTGTGCCCATTACCAGTGCTGTATCTTCTCGTGGTGACAGCAGAGGACTAAGTGCTCTGCACCCTACAGCAGGATCGGCTCTCATCCCCACAGGCGGCTGAAAACTGTTCAGGGGGAGAAATTTAACAGAGGGGGTACTTGGGACAGGGCTCGTGATTCAAACTGCAAACTCTTGTCTAGTAAACTGCTCTAGCAGACACCAAGTCTGGAAACTCAGTCAGTCTTTGCCTAAATCATGGGCTATTGAACTGCCTCTGGGCATGTGTCACCACCTTGGGCAGCCTCTCAAGCTCATCTCTTGCTTTTCCCTGCTGTGCTGTGTGGCTGTGTCATCTGTCCTGTGTAAGGGAGAGGTCGCTCCTGTCAGCAAGTGCTGACTTCAGCTGGGTGCAGCAGGGGCAGTGACAGCAGTGACTCCAGCAGTGACTCCAGCAGTGATTCCAGCAGTGCTACCTGCCCACGCCATGAGACAGATCTGCACAGCCCCTGTAGCTGAATCCCACCCTTCCCCTGCATCTGTAAAATGGGGCTAATAGCAGAGAAGACTACCTGAGCAATCAACTTATTTCCAGAAATGCTGAGCTCCTCATTGCGGTTGGGGCTTTTGGTTTTCGTTTTCTTCTTGTTAATGTTCCTGGCCAGTGCTCAAGTCAATTCATTGAGATCTGGACCTCTGTCTGAAGAGCACGAAGTGGAACTGCACCTGTCTTTGCAGCTGGTTTCTTGAAGGCCCTAGAGGGTTGCTGCAGGTACTGTAGCGAGTTAATGGAGCCCTGAAATCCTTCTGTGTGAAGATGGCACTGTGTCCATCACTCACAAACACTGTAAGGGGAGAAAGAGCAATGTAAGGATTCAAAAGCCCTTCTTATCAAGAGATATGAGGAAATGTAAGCGTAGCTGACTACTTCCCCAGAGATCTTTATTGCATATTTCTGGGGGGAAGAGAGGAGTGCTTCAGAAGTATTTTCTAGTTAAGTGCAGATTCCATGGAAGAATGAAACCTCGTGCTGTGGGAGGCAGCGGGGGAGTGCGGGGGCTCCGCGGCCCTTTCCTGGTTCCTGCAGCCGCCTCCTGCACCCTGCTCCGGTCGCTGTCCCGCCGGTCACTGCTGCCCCGGGGAGACCGCCGGCCGGGACAGGGGGTGGTGAGGGGAGTTGTCCTGCCCTAGTGGCAAAAGCAGGCAGACTGCGGCAGTCCTTCCGCGGGGGTACGGTACCGCACCGCACCGTCCTTCCTCCGGCTGCCGGCACCGCCCCGGCCTCCTCCCCGGCGAGCTGCGGAGCGGGCGGGCCTGCCCGGGAAGTGCGGGGGCAGCGCTCCGCCGACTCCCCGCGCCGGGCGTGCCGGGCCGGGGCGCAGGTGCCGGTGCCCGCCCCCCGCAGCGGCAGGCGGGATCCGCCCCGCCCCTCCAGCCCGTCCGCGCCCTCCCCTCCCCAGGGCGGCCCCGGACGCGGCGGAGTCTCCGGTTGCAGGGCGGGAGGGCTCTCCTCCCCGCGCCCGGCCGTGCCCCCCGGCGGTGCCCGCTGCCGGCGGCCCGGGATGCGTTGCCTCGGCTGACTGCCGCCGGCTGCCTCCCTGCGCCCTCCATGCCCCGCCGCCCGCCGCCGTGCCCGAGGAGCGAGGCAGACCATGGTCCAGCGCTTCAGCCTCAGGAGGCAGCTGTCGAAGGTGGGTCCCGAGCGCCGCAGAACCTCTGCTGGCCGCGGTGGGCGAGTCCGCGCGGAGGAGGCAGCTCCGTCTTTTGTTCTTGCCTCTCGGAGACACAAAGAGGCTGTGTGCGCGGTTGGGCTTGGGTGTTCTGAGCAGACGTGTGTCGGGGGGACAGGTTTTGTTCTGATTCTCGTGCAGGTTTTGGGGCAGTTGCGACTCCCCTCGCCAGGTTAACCTGGAGCGAGGGCGGGCGGCGGAGGGGCAGTGCCAGCTGCTGTGCCACACGCGTGTGCAGGGGCACGCCTGCCTCAGTCCTCGCACACCGGCCGTGTGCTGAGCAGGACTCCCTGCGTGCCCCGGGCTGGCCAGGGACACCTGCCGCGGCAGAGCCCCGCGCTCGCAGCTTCGGAACAAAGGGACTGCTGCGAACAGGTTTTGCTGTTCAGTAACTGTCAGGCTCTGATTGATTGCGAGAAGATGCTTTAGAAGAGAGGATAGTCAGACTGTGTAGCCTCGTCACTGATCAATCCAAAAAACCTTCATAAAAAATCAGGGTAGAAGCGAGGCTGTGCAGAGTACAGGTAAGAACTTCTCCAGAGCTGCCAGCTCAGCCCTGCCCTTGCAGATAACCCCTCCCTGGAGCAGAATTGGCTCTGGATGTGGAAATTGCAGTGTTAATTAGACACGTAAATGGCAAGCCTGGTTTTCATTTTTACGTTTAAGCTCTTTTCCCCTCTCTGCATCACATGTGTGTTTGTAAAGGTCTTAAAATGCATTAATCACAGTTTTAAATGCTGTTATCAGCCTTTAAAATGTCAGAATTCACATCCTGCAGACTGTCTTGGGAACAGCTATGGCTTTGCTGTAACTTGGTATCTTTCTTACTTATGTGTGATTATATTTTTTTAGTATTTCCTCATCTTAAACTGATATGACCATTTTTAGAGGGTGTGGGAAAGTTAAACTTGCATCTTTTAACAGTTTACCTTGTTCCGTGTCAAGAGCCCTGCCTGTGAGTAGTAGAATTCTCTGCAGGCACTGCAGAGTTTAACCTTCCTCTCCAAAGAGACTCAGTGAGTGATGGACTTCATATTTAAGCTCTGTCTATATGGGGCAGCCAAAAGAGCTTTAAATGAACTGCTTTAAATAACTGCATTTTAGTTCTTCACAAAAGTGGGCAGGGTGGTTTGAAAAAAATGCTGACGCTTATTTTACTACCATAGGACAACTGTTTCCAATTTGTTTTTTACAGCTCTCTCAATTTGTGTGTTGTCTGATATAATTATGTCTTGCACTGAATTTGCTCTGGTTGTGTCAAGCCTACTTTTAACAATTGCCTAATCCTGAAAGCTTCTTTATTTCAACTGCAAAATAAGTATAAAAATATAGCAGTACTTAATATTGTTTGTGCAAAAATTCTTTCTTGGTTGCTGACTTGGACTTCAAAGCTGGCAAATGTCGGTGTAGGACCAGAGCACGTGTCAGTTCTGTGTGAAATAGGGTGGTGTTTACTGCTGAGTCTAGAGGGGTCAGTCTCCATCTCACAAAGGGAAAATGAGCTTCTGGCAGTCTGCTTAGTAGGAGCAACAGGTTGAATGAGAAGCTGCTCCTATCTCAGTGTAACAGCTTCATGAATTCCATGACTGTGAAATAGATGGAAAGCATCTTCCCACTCTGGCAACTAGAGGGTATGTGAGGCTGGGCCTGCAGAGAGGGGTAGGGGCTTCTCTTCAGGACAAAGAGAATTGCTGGTAATCCACAGAATCACCCGTGCACATGGCAGCTGGGGTCTGGAACGAGGTGCCTGTTGAACAGAAGGAAGAAGTTGAAGATTGTAAGCACAGCCTTCAGGTGAAGCTTGCAGAAATGCACCTTTCCTTCTCCCAGTGGAATCCACAGCTCCTGCTGTTTGCAGAATGTGGTCACACTCTACAGTGGGTGCTTAGTGGAGCTGGGTAGCAGTAACATTGAATTTCCTACCTGGGTGATCAAAGGAAGTGTTTTCAGTGCTGTCACCTTTACTCTGAATTGGTTAGCTTCAGGGTCCATGTAGAGACTGCAGTGTTCTCCCCTCTCCCTCCGTTCTCTGGTAAATCTGATGGGTTCTTCCTCAGCCAGAGTCTCTTGGAGGCAGGGGAGAATTTGCACTCATTTCACAATCTTCCTGTTCTGAAGTGGCAGTCAGTGATAAAAATGGATGGGAGACTAGGTGCTTTCCAGAGGACTGCTCTGCCAGAGCTCCCTTGGGCTTGCCAGCCAGGGGGACCCCAGAATGTCAGGCTGCCCCCTCTCCAGGCACGTGGGTGCTCTGCTGTGGGCTGGGGATGTGCCCTTGTTGTGAGTGTCCCTGGGCTACAGGTGGGTGATGATGCTGGGCCCCTGGATGTTGACAACAAGTACAATGTTAATGGCAGTGCTGTGTGCTTTCAATTTCACCTTTCTTGTATTTGGATTGATTTTTTCCTGTCCTGTCCTTAAACAGGTCTCCCAGGTTCTAAAACCAGTCTCTGCAAAATTCATGACACGAGGAAATTGGAGCCAATCACATCAAATAATTCAGTCCACACTGATGTTAAGTAAATTTTAAATCAATGGAGGTTTTTGTTAGTATTCAACAAATGGAGTTGTTTGTGCACTTAAGGCTCCTCCCTTTGGAGGTGGTGTGTCTAAATAGCCCATCTTTTGAAGACAGAAATTAATTTGAAAACATGGTCTAAGTTCCAGGACACTATGGTAAACACTTGACAGGAAAACGAAAGGAGCAAGGTGAAGATTTTTTCTTGTGTAAGATGCAAATTGGATACCATTGAGATCAACTGGTGTTCGAAGAGGGAATTCCGTGTAGAACATTCCCTTCTGGAGTTGTGAGCTTTGTGACTATTTAAAACAGATAGGAATAATTGCTGTGGAAATGAAGGAAGGTTCTAATCCTTCCCAGAATTGCTATGATCATTTTAGTACGCATAAGAAAATGAAATTGCCTTTAGATTTGAAATCAGAGTAATAAAATGTTTCAGCAGCACATAAGTGCTATCATTTGATGGTTTTTGATAGGACATGTGAAGAGCACATACTGAGCAAGAATGAAAGTCCAAGATCACAGGAACACAAACTGCAAAATTTTACTATTGAGTTTGGTGTGTATTTTTTGTGGGGTCCATCCCTGCCCTCCCTCAAACACGGCGTCCGTGTGGAAGGGCCCAGTGCACAAAAGCTCCTGGGGAGAGGAGTTCTGTCAGCAGACAGGAGTTATTTCAGCCCCATGGCGTTGGCAACAGGACAGCAGGAGCAGGGGAAATGAAGGGCTTGCAGCCGGGTGGAGGAGGCTGCCCAGGGGAGGCAGGACTGTGAAGTGTGGGCAGTGCCAGTGCAGAGCTGCCCACAGGTCTTCAGAATGTGGGAGTGCTGCTGTGGAGTGGGACTGCAGGTCCAGACAGGTGTCTGTCCAGAGAGGCTCTTAGTTGGTGTATGCTGTTTTTTTAATGAAATATAGGTTGCTTTTCTGCCTGAGATAAGGGCCACCCATCTCTCCCCCCTCCAAGGAGAGAGGAGAGGTGAGGCATTCCTGCATTCCTCTGTGTCCTGCACAAAGCATTCATTTCCCTAGGAGTTGGGATCAGGCCCATTCGTCTCAAAAACAATAGTGGAGACTCAGAGTCCTAGGACTGAGTAAGGAAATTGTATCTTAGTCATAGTTATTATTTGGTAGGATCAAGTGCTATAAATTTAAATACTTGTCATATTGGAGCTTTTCTCACATTTGTTTAGTGCTTTCAATATTAAAGTTCTCAATAAAATAGTTGCTTAATTAAGGTAATGTATTGGCAATACTCTGATAACTTGATCCATTATGAGTTCATTTAATTTGGAATTTAATTTTTTTTCCCCTAAAATGCTGTTCAGTACCAGCTACAGAAGTTCAGAGGTATTCTCTAACCTCCATACATTATGTAAAATTATCCTTTTTGTACCATACTGGAGCTGCAGAGAGAACAGTGTTTGTATGTAGACTGCTAAAAATAAATGGTTGCATAAAATACAAGATTCTAAGCACTTGGAGTAAGACCTTTCAAAAATTAGATGTTCCATGGAACAGTTAGAAATGGTTGTGGCTTGTCCAGTTCAGCTGATCAGCAGTGAGGAAGGAGTTTCTTATCAGACTAATTAAAGCCTTTCTAGATTTCCTAGGGGTAGGGATGTATGTGGGTGATCCTACTGTGGCAGGGGGGCTGGACTGGATCATCTTCTGTGACCCTAATGGTCTGTGATTCTTTACCTGTCTCACCTTCAGCGTGAGGTGAGAGGGCCCAGCCTGGAAACACGGCTGACGTGGCAGTGACAGGGTGCACCTCGGTCCCTGCTGTGCCAAGGGGCTGCAGCAGGCTCCATTCTGCAGGAGAGGAGGCCGTGTGCCAGCCTCTGCTGCCACTTGGTACTGCCATGGCTCCAGCTGAGCAGATCCACCTCTGGCACGTAGGGTTGGGCGCTGGCACAGGGTGCTGTTCTTCATACCCTCAGGTGTAGTTTGCACCTAGCCAGCCAGATCTGACTACCTAAACTGTCGAGCAAAGATGTTTGAACATTTAAGAATTTAAAGAGACATGGTAAGCTGGATGAAAAAGGCCTCTTGGTTCTGTAGTAGCATCCAAACAGTTTTCTTCTAGCACTTCATCAATAAGCAGTACACATGTGCAAAGCTGTTTGCACTGTGTTTTGTTGCTGGGCCTGAAATGTCAAAGCTTGGAGTGCTTTCTTGTCACTCCAGAAATGCATGTGCTATTGATCAACTTTAACTGTGTTTTTCTGCTGTTTTGCGTAAGTGGATACACAAATATTTGCCTGGTTAATTGATGCTGTTTGAGCAAGATTGAGTGCCTGAGCTGTCTGAGTACCAGGAGTTGGTGAGAAACAAGCAGCTCACATGTACCTGTGGTAGAAGCCCTGGCTCTTGGGTGGGTGCTGATGGTTTCTGCACTGAGAAGGCAGAGGTGCAGAGTATGGGGCATGTAGGGGGCTGTGAGCATCAGCAGAGGGAGTTCTGCAGGTACAGCACTGGCTGACTCAGAGACAATGGTTGCATTCCATGGTTGACCCTGGGATGGATAAAGCTCAGTACAAAACCAGATGGGAAAGGAATTTCAAGGTTTCTTTATCATTTTTGGGTCTGTGGTATCTTGCAGATTTCAGAGGCAGCTCATCGTTTAGATTGGTGGCTTGACCCCTGTCATACACTTAAACTATCACAGTGTGTCGCAACCATACACAGCCTCTAGGCAGCCTTCATTAAAGCTCTAGCATTCATTAAGAGGAAAACCCTAGGCATTGTTTACCAAGATTAGATTAGTATGGGGTTTGAAAAAGCAGTGTGATAACCTGAAATACTGACAAGATAACAATAGCTATCTACAGGAATTCCACACATTTCTCAGATCCAGGTGCTGTACAGAATGGAGTCCCCACAAGAAGATGCATTTTTCACTTAATAGTGGAGGTGAACTTCTAAACCTTTCCTTTTTCTGTAGAAGGCAGCAGAACTGCAGGGCTCCCTTGTGCCTGCTCAGGACAGTGTGTTTCTGCTGGTTCAGTCTCAGACACCACCTGGGAGAAGGCATGATGATGTACCCAGTCTTCCAGGGTGAGAATATAGGTTAAAACTGCTGTGTAACAGCCACCATAAATTAAAACCAGTTGGGTTTGGGGCTCACTAAGGAGTTCTACAAGTAGCAAGGGTCAGAGGAGGAGTACAAAACACCCCTGTTTTCCTGCCCTCTGCTTTCTCTGAAACCCTTGAACTCTTAATGCAAAGGACTTCTGCAGGCAGGGCCCCTTTGCAGTTTATCTTTGTTATCCATAGAGCAGCCTGCAGGGTGGCACTGCAGGTCTCTTGTGCACTGTCCCCTGACCGGGGCTGTTGTGGGCAGCGTTCCTCAGCTCTGGCTGTGCTGTGCTGGGAATCACTGAGCACTCTGCTGCAGTCAGACAAGAGGAAAATCAAGTGTTACTCTCTGCAGCATCAGAAGCTTTAACCCAGTTTCTTACTGAGAGTTACCAATTTTTATTCTCTTAAAATAGAATAGAGTGATCCTTCAGATCCACGTGGCTTTCCTTAAGAAATAAACAGATTTAAACTCTCATCTTAAAGCTAGAAAGAAAATTTACTATACATTTTGACAGTTTATAATCCTTAGGAGATAATATTGTATTGAAACTCTTATTCTGTGCTGTATTAAACATCCCAATGGGATCCTCTGTTATTCATCCACTGCTGAAAAATTGCAGACCTTTTTCCTGCTCGGAACAGCCCAGTTCAGAGGGGGCTGGAGGTCTGTTGCAACCTGGGTACTGCTCAGACTTGTACAAAAAAAGGTGTGAAAAGGTATTAGAAGCCAGAGAGGTCTTCCAGCACCATAAGCTGATTTGGTTTACATGGAAGTGGAACATTTACTAGGTTAAGAATGTTTTAATTGGCTGCATCTACTGAAGACACAGAGCGGCCGATGCTCTGTGCATGGCAGTTTCCCCTGTTCATTTCTGTGTTGGTTTAGGAGCTGGGAAGAGCTTTTCTTCTCTTGGCAGTACTTTTGGAAATTGTAGTCTCAGTAAGGAGCTCTGTTGGATCCTTAATGCTCAGAAGTCCTGTACTCAGGTAAAGAATCTACCCTGGCTTCCCCAGGAGCGATGGAACTGATGTTACAGCAGCATTGAGATCAGGTGCAGCTGCAGAAAAGGAGAGAAGGCAAAATAAATGGTTTGGTAAGAAATCAGTAGGCATCCAGCACAAACATGGTGTGGACAGACATTGCATAGCAAGTATGACATCTGCTCAGGGTAATTATTAAAATCTCCTGATCAACTCTCAGCTGCCTCATCAGTGTTGGACTGGGCCTGTGTTTGTGTCACTGGGCAGTCACAGATTCAGTGGATGCTGTGAACTGTGAAACTGCTCTCACAGGTTCTGTACCTCTCCATCTTGATGACCTCAAGCTGCTGGCTTTAAATTGTTGTGTTTCAGTTTTGCTACCTCTGGAACCAGCTGAGCCCCCTGTGGGAGATACAGGTTCCCCTGCTGCTGCTTCTCTTGCCCCCAGGCTGTAGCCAGCTGTGCTTGTTTTCACACACTGGTGGCACTGGCAGATAACAACTGTAGTGCAGAGGTAGCCTCGGCAAGGCTTTGCATTCATGACACTTCAACAACGATCACCCCCCTTCCCATTTTCACGGGTAAAGAAAAAAAATGACCTGAGGTTTTGTGTTAAACTGCTTTTGCACAACAGTACTTAGACTGTTAAACACGTATTCTCCAGTGTTCTTTGTCTGTGCCTCCTTTGCCACACAACTTCTAAAGCAGCCTTCTCTTTGAAGGGAATATTTATGCTAAGTGACTATTGAATAAGTGTCTGCTGTAATCCACCAGCAGGCAAATGCACCTTAGAGCTGCTGTTCTGTTAATGCAGCCAGGAAAGGTCTGGGATGGGTCACATGTGATCCATGTCTGCATTTTGGGAGCACAGTGACATTCACGTTATAGGCCGCCTTCTTTTCTTCCTTTTAACCTATAAATAACTTTAAAGTTTTTTTTTTTTAGCAGGGAAGAATGAGGCCACAGCAGCCACCTATACATTAATAGCTACACTCGCTATTATAGCTTCAAGAAAACACCTTTTATCATCAGTATGTCTTTCTGCTAGGTAAGGTCAGTGGTTTTCTCCCTGCTCTGTGGTACGCCTTGCTGTTTGTCCCTTCCTATCCCTCTCTCTGCTGAAAGTGAATTGTGGTTGGATATATCCTGTTTAAAACCAAAACAAGGAACATAGTTGGATGGGGAGAAATCATAATGGGCTTAAGAGTTTAAATCAAATTGATTTCTAAGGGAACCAGATGCATGCCTGAGACCATTATTTAACAAATCTTGACAGTCAGATTAGCAGAACATAAATACCCTCTCTGTATCTTTCTATCCTAGCTTCTTGACTGTTGGAAGCAGTATGAAACCATGGGAACCTGAGCTAATTTACTGTAGTTTGACAGTAACAAATACGTGTATTAAATATTTATGCTGAAATCCTGAGCCATAACCTGATACAGAGGTTACGTGGGGCACACAGTTGTGTTTTTTCACAAGTATCTGCCCCTGCTTTTGGTCTTCTATGAAACTGAAATCTGCATGGGTTTGGCTCAAGCCACAAATACAGGCTGCATTTCAGTTTTAATTGAAGGAGGTGCTGGGACGTGTCTCAGGTTGTGTCACCTTCTGGAGCCACTGAGCTGTTTGCCCCGTGCAGGGCGCTGCTGAAGGGACAGTGGGTTATGTCCTCAGGTTGCACCAGCAACACTGTCCTTACAGCAGTCTTTAAAGAAATTGCTTCTTCAAATCAGCTTGTGAGTGCTATCCAAACGTTGATCCTTTATTAATGTTCAGTGACTTGTGCCATACACATGTAATAAGCTGTGGAGCTAGTTGGTTTGTGCTAAGAGCAGAGGTGGAGAAGAAAATACTGCTTTTCATGCCAGCAGTGAGCAAAAAAGCTAAAGACAATGCAAAAAAAAAAAAATAAAAAAATCATTGTGCTGTTTACTTGAAACAATTGGGTCTAGAAAGGCCAGTCAAGGAACTCTTGTTAACCACTGCAGTTCAGGCACAGCTCACATGACTGCACCTTCCCTTCATAGCTAGAGAAAGAGCCTCTGAAAATGTGTTCTGCAGGGCAGTGCAAAAGCTTGCGGGGGTCCTGGGCACTGCTGCAGCTTTGTGGCCTCCAGATTTCTCAAAACAAATGCCTCTTGTGTAGTCAGCTGTCAAAAACAGAAGGCTAGTTGCTGCAGGTGTTTGGTTTCAGAAATTATCAGTTATCATTAAGCTGTTTCCCACACTGAACATAATAAAATAATCTGCTTTAGAACAAAAATTCTTCCTGTGCAAAGAGTATGTTTATAGGGCTCTCTGGTTTGGAGGGATACTCGTTCTCCCTTTACAGATTTTATCAAAGCTTTTGAGATTCATTGATCTTCTGTAGTTCTTCACAAACTGTTTAAAACTCTGGGAGAATGTGTAGAAATTCCAATGGAAAATACCCCAAGAAGGTCTTCATTCACTGTGTGGAGAAATCTGTGGTGAGCTGTAAGGGACAGTAGCTCAGTTTAGCATTGTATTTACAGTCTGTGCTGGTGCTTTTGTTGTCCATCTGTATTGATGGAGAATTGTAAAGATTCAGAGAATCTTTTTGCACGAGTCTGGTTCTCAGTGTTTTCAGTATGTCCTGCACTGATGTGTGTGCAAAAAACACATTCTCCTTTTCTGAGTATTTTTAGTATTAGACTATCCAAACCCAGCAGAGTATGAATGGTGGCTCCCCCAAAATGGTAAATGAAACTAAATAATTGCCTGTATAGGAGATTGTCTTTTGCACATCTGAAACAATGAACATAAGGTTATAGGCACAGGGATCATGACATTTCCTCAGGAAATAGGGAATTTAGTGTGCTGCTCAGAAATACAGCAAATGGACCTTGCTGCAGATGTCACTGGAAATCAGTCAGGCAGATGTTTAACCCACTTGTGAGACTTTGACATTGTTTCCTTTCAGAATCATCTTCTGTGGTAAAATGAATGTACCCTGAGTAAGTAAAAATATTGAGTTTTCATGGTGGAATTGCTGTAGATGTGTAGTAGAGTGAGAACCAGAGCACAGCCTTTTGCAGGCACTGCCCTGGCATTGCCTTTCTCCACTAATCCAGCTGTTAGAGGTTCATGCCACAAATGATTTCCTGTGGTGCTATCTCGAGAAGGCACCTCAGTCTGCATGTATGTGTGCATGAAGAAATGGCTTTTCCCTCAGTGGGGCAGCTCTTTGCAGCCCTTTCTTGCAGCCTGTCCTGTTGCTGCTGCCCTGGTCATTTTGCACTGCAGGTCCTTGGTCGCAGTGTCATTTCCTCATCAGCTGGGCTGGAAATACACCCTCCCTCCCCAGTCACTAAAATTAAACACTGGATGGTGTGGGAGGGACACTACAGGAGAGTTCTTGATGGTCTGCCACACTTGCATGCCCCGGTGCATTTGGCAGACAGGCTCCATCTCCCTGTTCTCTCCCTGTACCGTGGGGCTCGGCTGCCTTCCAGAGGAGCAGCTAACTAGGCCGGTGAGCCTCACTGTGGTTGGACTCACAGTGAGTTATTCTTCTTCATCTTCTCCAGCCCAAACACCCTTCCTGCCTTCTCTTTCCCACAGCAGTATTTTGAGGTCTGTTTTATTTTCTGGTGCTATCTGGTTAGAATTTAACTGAGCCTTGTGCTCTTTACATAGCTATTTCATCTTCTAGTTAATGAGAGGAGGGAAACCCCAAACCAGGGGAAATAGGAGCCCACATGTTTCCCTTGGTCACAGCACTTCACACGAGTGAGTTCAGTAGTTATTTTGAAGTGTGAAGTGTCAGAATGAAGCTTTGCCTTTAAAGTCCTTTATTCCTTATTCTGCCCTGTTGCTTCCACAGTAGTTCTTTGGGATTTGATGCACTCTCACGTTCCTGAGCAGAGTGCTGCTGTTGCTCAGCTTGGAGGTTGTGCTCACAGCTGGTATGGGCTGGATTGGTTTTCTTTTAACCCTCTGTGTAAACTGGGTTAATTTTAAGTTGGTGGAAATAGGGCAATGGAAGGGATGACTTGGTCTAGGTGCCCCTGCTCTGGCAGGGGGGTTGGACTAGATGATCTTCTAGGTCCCTTCCAACCCCTGACACTGTGATTCTGTGATCCATTTTATTGCTGCTCTTACTGCTTTTAACTAAAAAAGCTCTTGCCTTTAGTTTCTGTGGCCAGAGCAGTCTGCAGGCCCTTTTTAGCTGCCAGGGCTTGTCTGCACCCATCCTGTCTCCAAGCTGCTTGTGCAGGGGCCCTGCAGTGGAGCAGGGATCAGCTCTGCTGGCAGCTGCACGGGCTTGGGTTTCCAGGGGAGTTGGGTCCTGCAGGGCCTGGGAGCTGAGGGTTCCTTCCCACAGGGCTGCTGGGTTTGGAAGGGATGCCTGTCTGTGATAGAGAGCAGGAGAGCAGCTCCTGGGGAAACCCAGGGGAAAAGAGGCTGAAGTGGCAGCTCATCCACTTGCACACAGTCTGCATGTAGGAGCCAAGCAGCCCTGACCAATCTGGCGTGTGGGGAGCAGTTGGTGAAGTGTGTGCAGCTCTACAGCACCAGAGCTTTATTTAGCATGCCCGTGTTCTGCTGGCTGTGCTGTGTGCTGACTGCTCTGCCTGTTCCCTGATTTCTAGATCCCATCTCTGAATTCCTGGCAAGCTCATCTCTGGACCATTTTTAGTGTGCTTGGACACTTCTCGAGGATCATGCCCTGGCCCTTTATGATCAGGTTTCATTGGCAGTGTTTGTTTCAAGATGCTCCTATGCTAGTTATCTAGAACATGACTTTGGTTTTTATTTTTGTTAAACCATATGTAGTTATTTGTTTGAGCAAGATAAAGGGAAATTTGACATTATTTAACTTCAAAGTTTAGAGAAAAATCATTTTGAGTATTAAGATTTGTTGGAAGGCATGGATTTATACTGTGAGTGCTGAAGAGTTTATACATGTGGATGGTTCAGTCTTACCAGCCAGCGTGAGGACCAGATCCTGTGTCCGTGACCTCCTCAGGACCCCTGTTGACAGGACATCACCCAGACCAGTGCCCCACACTGCCACGTCCCCACGTGTGGCTGGAGTAGCAGGTTCTCCATGTGCAGTGATGTGGAGGCAGGATTTGGGTACCGTGCTGGCATTCACTACCTGTGCAGTCAGTCTCCTCCAGGGTGGGAAGCAGCACAGATGGCATGACCTCAGTTCTGTACCTCTGAAACATTGCCTTGCAGTTGAATGACATGAACGTGCTCTGTGAGGAGCTGGCTGGTGCTGACTGCTCACAGCAGAATCTCTTCAGCTTGTTGGGGTTTTTTTTCTGGAGATTGTCTAGGCCACTCACCTAGGGATGGACTCTGGCAGCCTAAAGCAATGTCTGATCACCTTGCAGTGAAAGACTAAGTGTTGGTTTTTTGGTTAGTGGGTTGGTTGTTTTTTAATGTTTAAAATGTGTCCTTGGCATCCTTCTCAACTTCACAGTGAACAGCTTCAGCAGGGACAAATGTTTTAAGATACATGCTCTCCTTCCAGGACTTAAACTTGGTTTGAAAAGTGCAGTTGTTTTAATGCTATGGCCAAGGAGTCCCGATGGACCGAGACTTGGAGGAAGAGAATTTTGATGATAACATGGGTTGTGAGGAAGATGCAGAGTCCTTTGTGCTCTCAGACTGAAAATGGTTCCTGAGATAGCAGGGGAGCAGGAGCAAATGCTTCATGTGGACAAGAACAGGACTCTGCAGCTTCTCCCCTGGGAAGCCTGCAGTAAATAACCTCTCAGTACCTTGGGTAGCCTGTTCCAGTGGTATGGGGAAGAAGGTGGTGTGGTGAAGATTCTCCAGATAAGGATGAAATGCCTAGAAGGTTTGAACAGAAAAACTCGTCTTGATTCTGTGAAATACAAGATGCTTGTCCCATGTGCAGGGTCTGTGTTAATGTGCAGATTGCATTTTACATGGAGCTCTTCTAAAACTTTACATGGTCTTAAAAAAATCTCTCTGTGAATCAGCTACTCTCTGTCACTCGAGTTACTGAGAATTGCCAGTCTAGAGTTTCCTTGGCTTCCTTCTGACTAAACCTAATTTCTAGATTAAATGACTGCTCTGTTCCAGGAGGTAATTACCTGAAAGATTAACTAGCCTGTGTGTGGAGAATGGTGCTAGTGTCTTGGCAGCCGTGGTCATGTTTCAGCCAGAGGCTTGCTGTGCAGTCCACTAACCCTTATTTCTATTCATTTCATTGCTGAAAATTTAGCAAGCCATATTTATATCATATTTTATAGAAGGAGCAGTAAATTGCAGTAGATACTTTGTTATGCCATGGAGAAGCAACACTTAATTATTCAAGTGGTTCAGTGGGTATTTTGACTGAAACTCCATCTGCCAATGCAGAAATTAGTTCTATTTTTAACAACGTGAGACACTCTTCTGCAATTATTCAGCAGAGTTGCTTCTGAGAGCGTATTTTCATGCACTACTTTTGACTGTCTCCTGGGTGAGGTTTGTGTGTGATCTTCTGTGTATGCTCTTTGTTGTCTTACAACAAAGCTGAGCTGTCTTCAGATAATCAATGACAGTTTTCATTAGAAATGTGAGGAAGAACTCCAATTGGGACGAAGAAAATAACTAGGTGCTCTCATAAAAGGGTTTTTTTGCCTGCTGAGGCCGTATTTTCAAATGGGGAGAGTGATTAAGCAGCTGGAGCTGACAGAAAGCAAAGGCAGGACTGGTGAGAGCATCCCTGCACTGTCTGTACATGGCTCCATCTCACGGGGTGGGTGCTCAAGGTGACACAGCTGGAAAACAGACAGTGCTTTAGGTGGAATTGGCTACACAACTTCACCGGTCCTCTTAGCTGCCAAATGTTAGTCCAAATGAGCTGGGTAAGTGGAAAATGCTCTGCTGTGACTGTGCAGGTATCTGGACTGGTTTTGCTGACAGGGCAGCAAGCAGACCCAGGAGCAGCCACTGTTCAGGAGCGGGGGAGAGCATGGCAAGCTGCTGCCTGGCTGGGCTGGAGAGCTCTCGGAGGTTAGGATTTGGTTTGTGAACTTCTCTCTCGTTGGCCAAACTTGAAATACATTAATTTCCCCAATCTGTAAACCCAGGGGGGGTAGCAGTTCAGTCAGAAAACCAAGCTGGGTTCTGACGTTGACAAAAGGTGTGTTATTTCTAAAGTGCATCTTTTATTATTACCATGTTTTCTAAATATTTCTTGCACCTTTTTACTTTTCCTGTCTTCAGATAAGGCTTTGCTCATGCTGCTGCTGAACAGGGACTGAGGAAGAGCGGAGATGCCGGAGACTGTTGGCAGGTTGACATAGGAGGTGGGACACCCTTAGGGCAGTTTGTAACAGGGCAGACTTCCCCTGAAGCAGCATCATCATACACTTGTCAGATGACTGCTAACTAGTTATTACAGATCCAGAGATTACCTGTTTGTGACCTGAAGAACAGTGAGAGAAAGAGACCATGTGGTGTCTCTTAGACTTAATATCCACTGCTGCGGTCTTGATTGAGTGTGGTGCAGACAACCAGGCTGATTAGCAGTGAACAGAATAAATAAACGGTGAATAAATTAACATATCTTAAAAATAACTTTCTTTTTAAGGACATATCTGTTATGAATAGATGAACACAGTTGTCCGACTGCAGAGCAGTACTGTGAACTTCTCCACTTCTTACCCAGAGGAATAAATTGTTTCACCACCCAACAGTTAGCCAGAACATCCACGGTACTTCCACTGTGTGTACCCAAGGCATGGAATAAACCCCTCCCCTTGATGCGTATCCCCCAGAGAGCTTGTTCACACCCCAGATCTCACTTGGGATCCGTTGTGCCCTCATGCCGTGTGGATTTGCACTTGGCAGAGGAGGGGAGGAGGAAAGCTCCTACCTCCTTCCCAGAAGAACCTTGCTGCCTGTCCCACCAGGGAGGGACACACCAGGTGCACTGTGTCTTCTTGCTTCAGCTGCAGTCCAGTGGTGGTGTTCTCGGGGAACCCTGACTGTCAGAAGGCACCCTGAAGCTGTGCCAGGGCCCTGCCCTGGTGGCACGTGTTTCACTTCTCTCGCCTGGGACTGTGCGCTGCTCCAGGTTTCCATGCCATTCAGCAGGGCAGGTTTTGAAATGGTCTGCACATAGCTCCTTAGCTTGTGATAGGAATCTGAGCAGCCTCCTGCAGCAGGTGACAGAGGAAGAGCTTTTGAGGCTTAACCTTGCCCGGAGCTCTAGAGGTGCAAAGCACGCTGTTCAACCCAGCAGGCTTCCTGGTGGAATAAAACACGAGGTGTTTTATTGTTTAAGACTTTGTTGGGTTTTTGTTTGTTTGGGTATTTTTTTTAGTAAACTTTCAAGGCCATTGCCAGCAGAGATATTTTGCTTTTTGGTTTTATTCTCTCCAGAAAACGGGACTCTTGTTTCAGCTGTGTTCCTGATGGGGTCAGCAATGAAGTATTTTTAGCAGAGGCAGTAACTCCTGCGCGGCACGTTCACGCCTCGCCTGCCCAGAGCTGCAGTTCTTTCCCCGACATGTGTGCGGGGCTCCTGCCAAGACAGCCCGGGTCCTCCCGCTTCATATGACAAGGCCGTGCTTTGTCGGGGCAGAGCTGGTGGAGTGCTGGAGCTGGTCTCTGCCAGCGCAGCTCCGGGGGCAGCATGCTCGGCCGGCCCAGGGGCGCTGGCGTTGGACCGGCTGCTGCCTGTGCAGCATGGAGGGCTCCCCGCCCGCCTCCGAACCCGTACGTCCTGGGGCTGCGCCCTTCCCGCACGCCAGCGGTGTGGGGAGAGTGGGGGGTGGTTTGCCAGGCAGAGAGCTGGGTCACTGCTGAAAGCCTGGGCTCAGCACTTTCGTGAGTGGCTGCTGCTGGGGTTTGCTTTAAAAATCAGTGTGCGAGCTGCTGCCTGTTGTGGTGTTGGGGGGACAAAACCAAGTGTCTTCTGTCTGTCCTCTGAGACTGGGTTAGATTTTTCTTTGCTGTAGCTCTTAGCAATGCTTATGGCCCTGCTTGGGCTGGGTATTAAAATACAGAAAAGTGCTTGCACTGTTGGGGTGCTGTCTATCTTTTAAGTGTTCTTGCTGTGGGGGTAAAGATTTTGTGTCGAGAGTTTCCCCGTGAATGCAAAGAATATGTGGTTTGGATAGTTTAGTGATTAGAAAATATTTCTAATACCAGAATTCTGTGTCTTTTGGGCTTGTGGTCAGAGCTTCTCCAGTTGTGTGCTTGTTTTCCCAGGGAGCTCTGAGGTCAGGCTTGCTCGTGGAAGTCCTCAGCGTGTCAGGGATCTGTTCCACACAGCCCAGGCAGGGGAGAGCTTGTCGGAAGGTGTTGTGTGCAGAGGTACTGAACAGCAGAGGCAGAAACATGGCTAAGATAACTCCTGATAATGGTTAGAGCCTCCTCAGCATTTACTGATGGTGTTCTGTGAAGACAGTGAGGCCATTTTATCAAACCTGCTGCTCAGGAGGCAAAAGCACTTTTTTGAAAGGTACCTGCATACTCTCGTTTCTCTGGAGACAGTGTGTTTGACTCTCAGGATTGGGTGGGTCACGGGGGAGCCAGGGAGAGCCAGGGGTGCTGGGGGAGCAGGGGGTGCTGGGGAGAGCCAGAGGAGCAGGGGGTGCTGGGGGAGCAGGGGGTGCTGGGGAGAGCCAGGGGAGCAGGGGGTGCCGGGGGAGCAGGGGGTGCCGGGGCCGCAGCAGCTCGGCAGGGCCGGGAGAAAGGCGATCTGTGTTCAGGCCGCGAACGCTCTCTCCGGACACAGAGCTGCATTGTTGGGGCAGAGAGAAGTGAAAATGCCAAAAGCATTCAAACTATTTTCTCGTGATGTTTCTCTTGGTGGTGCTGTGCTGAGGGCCGGGCCAGTGCAGAGCCCCTGACAGGTGAGCTGAGAGCAGGGAGAGCCTTGGCTTGTGGGTGTGTTTTGATGAGACGTTACCAGCTAGGCTAAGACGCCTGCAGAGCAGCACAAAAGATGGTGACAGCAGATCTGTTTAGCAGGAGAGAATGGTTTCAGTCAATCTGTTTTCTGATTTTTCTGTCTCACGTACTCCATTTCAATGACTAGTGCTTTGTATTTAAAAATTCATCTTCCCATGGCTTCAGTTGCACGAATCGGGGTCCTGAGTAACTGACAGAGCCAGGTTTTCTCTGTTCACATTCCTGCAGTAAGGAGATGTGAGTTAAGGGAAGGGTTCACATAGCAGAGAGGACAGGTTATGTGTGCTCTTTTATAAGCTGACAATGGAAAAAAATAACAGCGGTACATGTTTTAGAAACTTTTTTTCTAAGTTGTTTGCAAAGAAGAATTGCACATTTGTTGTTCAAAACAATTTTGAGTTGGCATGTTTATTTTTCCTTAAAACAGAGTAGTGGGTGTTTGGTGTTTTGCTGGGTTGTTTGTTTTTATGTGCTGCTTGTTTTTAAATAGTGCTTGACATTCTACTTTCACCAAGGCCACCAAGAAGTATCAAACCAGGACAGTGAGTTATTGTTCAGGATGATTTGTCACTGCTATTCAGGATTGTGCAGAGCCTCGCATTAACCAAGCTATTGGATTAGCAGGATGGAATTGGAAGCATTATATAGAAGATAGCTGTTAAAATAGCCAGGACGAGCAGCACATCCTGAATAAGTTAATTGCTAGACAGATTTCCCTGTGCTGGAAAACATCTGAAGAGGTGATCATAACACAAATGAAAGTTAAAGCCAAACAAAATGCCATAACAGTCTTAAAACAAGGAGAGGGCAACACAGGAGAGGGAAGGTTAAAGAGAGTAGTACCTGCCTAAGCCACTCCATAGTGTTGAAAGATTTTTAATTAAATTAAAAAGAAATGCAAAAGCAAATTCTTCCTGCTTTGTGAAGAACTTGATTCCAAAGACAACATCACTTCAGCCATTTCTTGGCCATCAGTAATGCATCAGTTTGGGTTTAAGGTCATGTACACCAAAACCCCTAGATCATGTTTATTGGGAGAGGGAGGAGATGCTAATTTGGAGAAGACAAATCTAACCTGGAAGTATTCAAACAGGAATGCCAGTTTCTGTGGTAGCCACCTGCCTCCATAGTCTGTGGGAGGGAACAGAATTTCCTGCTTCGTGTCAGTGAGTTGAGCATGAGCCCATCTTCAGAGCATTTCATCATCACACGGCTCTGCTCACGTACAATGGTCTGGGGTGATTCATTTTGTAAGCTTCTGGTTAGGGTCACTGTGAGCAAAGATTATCAGAGCTCATGACTTCTGGATTGATCCGTTGGTGAAGTCACTCAGATGGTTATTTCGTTCTTCAAAGGGTGGAACAAACAGGGATTGTTGTGTGCCAGCTGCTGCCTTGGGCAGCCTCCTGCACACCCAACCCAGGGCGAGGCAGAAGGAGTGCTTGGGTCGCTCAGCACCCTGGAACCTGCCAGAGCAGCAGCAGTCTGAGCTCATCTGCCTGAGCAGCGCTCTTCAGAGTTCACACTTACACCTTGGGTTTGCATTCATCTCTTACCTGTGGCTAGTGGGGAATCAGTCGTCGTTCCTCCACACCCTGTCTCCTGGGACACTGTCAGTTCCAACCACGAGCTTCAGAGTTCAGCTTGTAAAGGGTATTTCGACAGGCTGTCGGCTGGGCTGGCTGAATTTATGTGCTCACACCAGCGAGTTCATCAGCTTTGCTGCTCTGGGAGTTTTGTGGAAGTTCTGCAGCTTCCAAATAGAGCTTCAGATTTTCAGTTGTTGTGGGACTTTGGGCTGCTTTTGTGGCAGAAATGCATCAGAACCAAACAAACAGAAGAAAGGGAAACATACTGCTTTTTTTTTATAGAGGAACTAGCTGTAAATGACTGTGGATGTGAAGCTCCTTTATAAATCAAGAAGCATGTTCTGAGATTTACCTTTCACTTGTGATCTGAGATCTATCAAATTCAATATGCCCAAGCCATTTTAATGACTGTAGGATGCTTTATCAGGTAATTAAGCTAGCTCAGCTAAGCTGTAGTAACCCATCGTGCCACATGCTTATTGCTTATGGTTGAGGCAGCTGATCCTGCCTGACAACGGCCGTGGCCAAGACAACTCCTGTTTGCAAATGCTGTGATTAACACACAGCAGCCCGAGGTGTCGATATGGGCTCTTTCTGTCACCAAATGGTAAAAACTAAATCACCAAGACAGTTGCTGAAGGATGAGACTGGCTTTGGGGGAGTTGTTTTTTGTTGGTTTGGTTTTTTTCTTAACATTTTTAGCAAGAAGAAAGTGTGAGAGGGTAAAGTCTGGTAGCTCAAAACTCTTTAATGGTGTGAAGACCAGAAATAATCAGTTTGATGCATAGATATCTAATAGAATTGAAAGCTGACAAGTGAAGTTTTGCTGAAAGGAAATAAAGAAGCTTTCAGCCACAGCTGTTCACTTTTCCAAGTTGTTACTGTGAAAACAAAAGTGTTAACACTGAAAGAAATGGGGATTTTATTTTTTTTTGTGGTAGGATTTGTGTTGTCTTTATCAGTTACACTTATTTTGGATGGACACTGGTGATGTTCTTGCCAGCAGTATTGAGAAATGAGACACCAAGCCTACTTGGAGATTTTCCATTCCATCACTGTGCAGTTTTTAGGTTGCAGCTTTATGGGTAAACTCAATCCTTTATGCAGACTGGGCATTCTGCCTTGCTCGTGGTTTCTGCTGAGGCAGTGTGATGTTGCATGGTGTGCTAAAAGTTCTGTTTTCTATCTTAGCATGTCAGGAGGAGGGAAGATTTTCTGTACGTTGATTTCTCACAGGTTGACCAAGCCACATCACACCCTGTGCCAGGGCTCCCCGTGGCACCTGCTGCCCTGTGTGACACGCTCCTCCCAGTGCACAGCGCAGTGCTGCGGAGGGCACGGACAGGGAATGGCCAGAGCAGACCTTGGTCAGTGACTCCAGGTGTTTGGGCTCCTCAGGAGTGCAGCAGCAGGCTGTGTGACCAGGGGAGCACAGAGACTGCAGCTGGGCAGGATTGGGCTCCACTGGCAGTGCAGACACACCGAGGGGGGTGGACAGTTGGGTTCTCCAGAGAAAGAACAAAGTCAGTCATCTGTCTCCATTCCGGACCAGCAAACTTCTCACTTGATCTTCCACTGCCAACCTAGAATGTTCTTTTATACCAAGATGTCCTTTGCTTTAATGGGGTTTAATGCAGTTGTGCGTGTGCTTTGGATGGAAGTCTTCTCTGAAACGAGGTTAACCAGTGCTAGGTACTTAGTGTGTAGTGAGGTTTTGGATCATCCCATGAATATCTGGAATAGCCAAGCTCAGCAGAAAGATTTAACAGTCTCTCCACACCAGGTTATAAATCTTGAGATGTCCTTCTTTAAACAGACATCATTTTAACCATGTATGCAAGTCTGGGGTAATGGCCACTTGTCAGGCAGCAACCATATTTCTCCCATTACTATGGGAAAGTTGGTTTGATGCAGAAGTAATTGGGAGAATGACCTTGAAAATGTCCTTGATGTTGAGAGCCTCCTGAAGGACCAT
>JAOEGS010012943.1:0-14998 GCA_025447755.1 Corythornis vintsioides | reverse complement strand
TTGTAGCTTCTTTAGACATATTTGGCAAAAGCATTTACCATTCTAAGGGTGCAGTGTAGCAAATACATTAACACCTGCTTGGTTGTAAACATTTCGGCAGTCCCTCATTGATAGATAATTTGGCCTGTTAATGCCCATGTCTATTGGCAAAATCCCACTTGGGAGCACAAGCTGCTTCAGAGCTTGTGAGGTGGGAAGCGCAGGAGTCTGCAAAGGCCATTGCAGTTTCAGAGGAACACAGAGGCCACCAGCACCCACTTTCTGATGCTCACAGCACCAGACTTCACCAAGCCCAGCAAAGCTCCAAAGCCTCTTCTGCCAAGCTTAATTGCATGGACATCATCAGTGCACATCAACGTCCTCTGAGGACAGTGGAAAGGGCAGAGCTTTCTCACTTGGCAAGCAGTCAGAGCATCATCCCAGGATGTGGCAGACATCGGTTCAGTTGCCTAAGGGGCATGTTTATTCTGTACAGTATAAACACACCAGTTTGGGAAGCAGCGTACTGAGCAGAAATGCTTTGAGTCACTCTGTGAACGTAAATACAAAGTTTATGCTCTCCTAGATCCGGGTCTGCATTGCCCTTATATGGCCCATGATCAGCGCTGACTGAGCTTTGCTTCAGGGGTTGCGAGGTGTGGGGGCTCACCCCTCGAGTTTCAAGGACTGATGGTAAGTCTCAGAGCTGTGCACAGGGGTTCATGCCATGCACAGGGATCCATGCTGGGGTCCACCCCAGCCCTGCAAGGCAGAGGGTTGGGTGCCAGGCTGCTGGGCTGGAGCATGAGGAGTAGCTGCCTTCATTTGCTTTTGTAGTAGCGCTTTGATACCCACAGCAGCCTGTGGATGGTTTAAGTAGATGTGCCCTCCCTGCCTGCTGGAAGGCCAGGAGACCTTGGAGAGGCGATATCAAGAGTCACTGGGGGATGGGGTGGGGAGATGTGGGGTGAGATTTTACAAAAATCACACAAAGGCACATGGCGGGTGTTTGCGTGGGGCCACGGTGGGCTTGTGGCTGTGGTAGGGGAGTACCTGAAGGAGGAAGGAGCTGCCTGCGGGGACAAACCAGGGAAGAGATGCACCGGGCCGCGGCCAACCCGGCTGCTGGGGCAGCCCCAGACTCGCCTGGCGGGGGCACCACCGAGCTGCCTGGGCCGGCCGAGCCATTGAGCGCCGGCGCTAGGACCCGACAGAGCCCCACGGGGCCGGAGAGGGGCGGGGATAAGAATCCGAGCCAATGAGCGCGGAGCAACGGCCGGTCTTATTTACATCCCGGCGCGCCGTAGCCAATCAGCATGCGAGCTGCCGGCCGCGCCGCGCTCCTCGTCGCCCCTCCCCGCCCGCCCGGGCGGCCGAGGCGGTCGCGGCTCATTCGGAGAATGGCAGCGGCCACGGCGTGCGGCTCCCCGCCTCCCCGCCCGCCCCGCCAGCCGCCGCCGCCGCGGAAGCGGGGTGACTCCCGGCGGCGGCAGGCCGCCCTCTTCTTCCTCAACAACATCTCCCTAGACGGCCGGCCGCCCTGCCCGCCCGCCGAGAAATCGCCGCAGCTCCCCACCGGCCCCGGCGAAGGGGAGGAGGCGGCGGCGGCGGCGGCTGAGCCGGCCGGAGCCCTCCCGCGCCTCCTGTCCCCGTCGCCCGCTTGCCCACCGCCGCCCGCCCTGCTGTTGACCGGCGTCTGCCCCCTCGCCGCCAGCACCGGAGCCAAGGGGGAGGCGGACCCCACCCGCGGGGGCATGTTGCTGCCGCATCTGCTGCTGGGCGGCCCGCTCTGCCCGCCGCCCCCGGCACCGCCCGCCCTGCCGGGGATGCTGGCGGCCGCCAAACCGGGCGCCCCGGGGCTGCTGAGCCCCACGCAGAGCGCGACGGGAGGCGGCTTCGCGCTGGAGGCGCAGCGGCAGAGGTGAGTGAGGGGACGGGGCGCGCCGGGCCAGCCCGCACACACCTCCCCCCCAGCCTCCCTGACCCCGCGGGGCGTGGGAAGCGGTGGGACCCCCCGGGGCCCTGGGAAGAACTGGACTTTCCCAGGGCCCTCGGCCGGTCGGTGGCTTCGGGGCGGGGTGGGGGTGGTGGGGAGCGGGGCATGGGAAACGGCCGCCCCCGGGGGGGAGAGTGGCCGAGGGAGGCGGCGCCGGCCCCGCTGTCGCCTGACCCCGGGAGGGAGCCTCGGCCGCCGGGCTGCCCCGCCGGAGGTGAATCGGAGAGGGATTCGGCTTCTCAGGCAGCCGGGGGAGCGCTGCCCGCTGCCTCTGCAAGCCCCGAGGATGTGCGGCTGCCCGTGCGGAGGATGCCCCAGTCTGCGGGAGTGTCTGGTGAGGGGGGGATTTGTGGAGTTTTGACGCTTGCTGAGTCTCCGGCTGCAGCTCTGCGGTACCCTGAACCCTGCCTCCTGCTTCTGCTTAGCCCGGTGTTTGCGTTTTTTTGTTTCCAGAAGCTTGCGGGACTCTTGATGCTCCAGCCACCCTGCTGAGGCAGTGCCTTATCCTAATCTCTGCCGCTTCTCTGCGCAGTAACTCTCGATATTAATAAATACTCGTACGCTGGGAACTTTGAGTCAGCCCCAGGGGAGGATGTTCTGGCCTTCGGTGCAGGATTACCGGTGTATTTCCCAGGGACTTTTATCAGCCTAAAGTGTTGGTTTTCTAATCAACTGGAAGGCAGGCTTTTGCTCAGATCTTGGGGATTTGAGCTCTGGAGGAGCTCTTTTCAGGCTGTTTCTTGCATAAACAGCTTTGTAAAGTGAGCTGGCCCTCTGAGCCTGCAGATAGGAAAAGCTGTATCAAAGGCTTTAAGTCTTCGTGGTCTTTATAAAGCAGCTTCCAGAGCTTTGTTAGTGAGCTGAAATAGAGATGTTGTCTGTGCTTTAAAGCTGGGGGAGCTTTGCTAGTGCAGTTGGTGGGTGTTCAGTGTGCATCTCTCAATGGATGTGTCCCATGTATCCCCAGGAAATGAGCTACTTGGAGGCTCAGTTGACTTGGAAGTCACTGTGTGTCAGTCAGGTGTGAGGGTCCTCTTGAGTGTTGTCCCTTATGGTTTTTATTTCCTTGAACTATTATTTACCACCCCTTGCTTTTCAGCAGGAAGCAAGGAAGAAAGGTCTTTTACATGAAGTTGAAGCTGGGCCTGCTCACTGGGAGCTCTGCATTCACAGATTGAACAGTTGTGTACTGCTTGTGGAGCAGGAAAGCTTGAAGTGAGGGTCTTGCTGTGGCACAGCTCCTTCCTACCACTCCTGGTCCACAAATGCCAGCACTCTAAGTGCAGTGGGATTTCATTTCACTGCTTTAATGATGTAGGTAAAGCTCTTGAGGGGCAAGTTTTGCATAAGAACTTTACAAGCAGTTAGCTCTGTGGGTGTGCCACTCGGTGTGGCTGTATTTGCCAGGCTCTGGACTGAAGGAGGTCATGTATATGATTCAATCCTTCCCCTTCCCATGTTAAGTCAGTAGGATACTAAGAAAATACTTTCAGAATCTTCTCATTTGCTGTCCTTCCTGCTTCTTTTCTTGGCATCTGATTTTAGATGTTATGTTCCGCTTTAGTAATTCTAGTCCATCCACCTGAAAAGAATGATAGATAAATCAGAAGTAAAAGGTAGAGAAAAGTGCAAGGAGGTAATTGAGGGAATGAAAAGGCTTCTGTCTGAGTAATGACAAAACAGACTGTGATTTTTCAGCTTGGAGGAGGTGGCTGAAAGAGTATGTTGTATTGCATTAATCACTTTGTGTGATGCTTACGAGGGTCATTTGGAATGAGACTTCATCTGTTTTTTTGTCTTTAAAGAAGAATAGAGTGTGAGTACATCTGCTGAAACCATCAGGCAGGAGATCCACATCTTTACACAGGGATACACATCTCTTCTGACAGGACAGTTTGATGCTGCCTATGAGGACGTGTTAGACCCAATGAATCTCCTCCCAGTCACAGTGGGTGCAGAGGTGGGTGAGATGGACCATCCCCCTGGAATGATGACCTCTCCTGTGGCTTGCAGGGTCAGGGACCTGGAGCACTACTACTTTGCTGGATGGTTCCATGTCTTGGTTTCATCTCTTGTGACAGAGCATCCCTTCCATCCCGCAGCGCAGCAGCGGCTCCTCTTGTCTCGAGTACATGAGGCTATTCAGGGACTTGCTTTCCTGCAGGATGGTGGTGGTGGGGCTGCTGCTTCCCTCGCTGTGTTAGGTGAGCTGTTTGGCAAAATAAGATTCAGAAAACCAAAAAAATGCAAAATGGGTTTCCTTTCAGTGGGACTTGGGAATCTGGGTATTGCTTTGCCATGCAGCGATGTTGCTGCTCTGGGTAGGTTAACTACATGCATCGTGCAAATACACAGGCATATGAAGTCATCAGAGGAAAGGAGGAGGTGGAATCTGCACTGCGACTCTGGACATCTAATCTTTGGTGCCCACTTAAGGCAGCTGTTCTCCTCAGAGTCCTTTTTTAGTCACTGTCAAGAGCTGTTCTGAACTGCCCTTGGTGGAGCCTCCCTTAAACGCACCAGGAGCGCGGGCTGCAGGGTCTCCAGGTTCTCTCCGGCCGTGTTTGGTGAGCACTGCTGCTGTCCTGTCCTGTGCCTGGGGATTTCATCATGCTGGGGCTTGCCCCAGTCCACAGAGATCACTGTATCCAGAGCTGGTGGTTTCATTGGGCAGAGTTAAATTACAAAACTTGATCTCGTTTGACTGGATTGTGAAGTTGTGAGAAGCCGCGGAGAGCGGCCAGCGAAGCTCGGGGTAGGTTGTGACAGCACCTCTGCTCCAGTCCCTGGCTGTTTATTAGTGACAGGCAGGATCTTCTGTACAGCCCAAGCAATAGGGGAGCTGCTCAGCTGATGCAACGTTGAGTTTCTCCCATCTCTTGGTAGCTGTCAGGTCCTTTAGGATGGAAGCTTTGGTGGTGGATGCTCTCTCAGAGGCACCGTTCAATCTGGGTGCTTGGTTTTGTGGTGCTGTTGACTGAGTGTTAGAAACTCAATGACTTTAACCTTCCACTTCTGTTTTTCCTAAGGAATTTTCTGTTTACAGGATCTTAAGTTACAACATTGTGTTACACCAGCTTGCTTAATCTGCTTGCCTTCCCTCCTCCCTTCTCCTTTTCCATCTTGCTCTGTTCTTTTGTTCTTTCACAGAGCAAGCTTCACAAAAAAAAAAAAAAGCAATGGAAGGAGGCAGCAAACGGCAAACAAATCAGCATTCACAGATTTTGTAATGAATTTCTGCAGCTGGGTCTGAAACTGGAGGCTCTTTCTGGGGAAACACAGATAATAGAGGGCCCTGAAAATAGCCAGGTTATGAAAAGATGAAGGGGATGGGAACAACAGCCCTGAATGTCAGTGCTTGTGTTTCTGAGGTTTTAGTGCAACTTACAGCAGCCGGTTTCGCCATAGATTTGCTGCATTTTGCTGGGCCTGAGAATAAACACAGAGGCTAAATTATTTGCAACTGATGCTGTAATGTCCTTGGTGTTCAGTGGTCAGGGAGCTGTGTGATCATGGTTGCTGATAAATCAAAAATGACTGAGCTAATTTAGGTCATTTTAAGAGTGGGAGTATAAACAGTGGTTGATAACAGCAGCACTTTGGACCAGCTCTGCTTTTAAGTGTTAATTGCCTGCTGGATTGCTGACATAGGTGTGATGTGACTAGTTCCTTGAGTGGAATGGCAGAAATGCTTGGTCAGGCTTTTATGCTTATGATGGTTAATGTGTTGGTTTGTTCTACTGTCAGCTTAGCTGCTGTTTTCACTGAAAGAAATATAAATATTTTTAAGAAGAACCAAACAAAACCATTCTGCTAATAAACAGATTTTGTTGAGATGGATGAAATACAATGTTTTGAAGTCTTAGTTTTCATTCTGAGCCTTATTTGGAATAACCTGAGCACACATGGTGCTTTTCAGGAGGCAGTACAGTCTGTCAGAGCCAGCAAGCCTTGACCTTTCAGGCATGAACAGCAGACTGGGATGTGCTGCCTGGGACCAAACATGAGCATGTTCTAAACCTGAACTTCATTTTAAGTCAGCTGAAGGCTGCATCCCCTCCTTGGCAAGCACAGTTTGCTTCCACAGCTTTCCCACATATTTTCAACTGCAGGTGAACTGCATGTGTGCAATATTAAATGTATATGTTATATGGCTGTCTGTAGTATTTATTATCTGACATTCCCAGCCAGGTATGTTAATCACAAGTTGTGTGCCTGATAGGAAACCTGGAGATCAGAAAATCCACGTCCCACCTCTGCAAATGGGTCTGGGTCAAACAGTCCTAGACAGTGCTACCACCAGGGGTATTTGACTACTTAATTTACAAGAGTCCAGAGGCTTTTAAAGTACCTTTGATCTCCAGTCAGGAGAGGAGTCTGTACAGAATTAACTGTACTTGTGGCTGGATTCTGTAGCTTTTCAAAGTGCTTGTGCAGGAGCCCCAGGAGAGGATTGTGGGATGTTGTGGAAAGGGGATGCTCTGGAAGCACAGTTTCCACCTTTCCTTTTCCATCATCAGCAGCTCACAGTTCCTCTCTGCAGAAGGCAACGAGGGTGGTCAGAATGAGGTTGTCTTGCTTCAAGTCATCAGCTGAGAGGGAAAATGCTGCCAAATGAAATGTAAAAAGCTGAAGAGCTTAACTTTGGCGAGGGATTGGTAGACCTGTTTCAGACCTTCAGTTAGCAAGTCCTGTTAGGGGTGTTATGGCTGGTGGGGAGGACATGCTCAGGTTGTTGAGGTTCTTACCATAACTTTGCTGAGCCCCCAAATCCTTCTTGATAATTGCAGAGATGTGGGTTGCCCAAACTAGCATCTGGTTTGCCAACTTAACTAGGCATCTGTATCACTGAGCTGTGGGTGAGGCTTCTTCAGGGCTGTCGTGAGCTCTTGGCACCATGAATGAACCAGTTCAAAGAGTTATGAGCAGTGGTGATCCTTTTTATCTTTTTTTCAAAGCTTCTATGGACTGTAGGATGAGGCAGGGGGGAGAAAGTCTTTGCTTTCAGGTCTAAAGAGTAGTGCTGAGATACAGCTTGGCTCTTCTGCCCTGGTTCTGGGTATGGTTTGTTTAATTTATAAGGGGGGCAAAAAAGAGGTGGGGGAAGTGCCTCTTACAAAATCCTCTATTAACTATTTTTTTGTATTTATTTCCTGCAATATGTGTTTTAGCTATACTAAATCTTGCAGATAAAACTTCAGCTGTCCTGTGTTCCTTCTTTTCCCATCTGTCAACCAGTTAAATCTGTGGGGCTGTCAGGCTGAGAGAGCTTGAAGATGCTTTTGAGCCTTCTTTTGAAGATTGTTCTGAAGTCTTCTGGCTCTGTAGTTTGAGTTGAAAAAAGCATAATGTGACGTGCACACAAAGATAATGAAATTTGGATTCTTAAACCAGGCACGAGGTGGTGGTGATAAAGCAGGTGCCTGCACAGGCTGAACAGCTGCAGGTCAAAGCTGCTTGCTCAACAGCCTGGACAGATTTGCACTTGCTCTGTTGTGGTCACTGGAATTTAAGCATAAAATTGTGCCCCGGTGAGGCTGCAACCTCTTGCTTGAGGGTTGAAGGGGAAGGGGATGAGTGATGTTGTGGTGGGAAGAACCAAGAGCCCTTAAAAACACTGGGAGACTTCTAAACTTTTGAGTTTCCTCCAGTTGCCTGGTTTGAATTTTCTTCTTCCCAGTTAAAAGCTTTTTCTTCTCTTTTCTTTTTTTTTTAGCCCTTTTTCTTTTTTTTTTTTAACTTGGGAGTTTTATTGTGCTGCAGGCTTTTATTTTTATCAGAGCACATGATGAAAAGCCAGCATCATCTCTCAGAAGTGCATGAATATTTCTAGCATAATGCCCACAGTGTTATCAAGGACACACTTTGCATTTCACTTGCCTCTTCTGGTCAGCAATTCAATGCTTAGTGAGCAGAACACAAAGCACAGAGGGAACTAGGCTGGTGAGCTAGAACACCTCCAGAAACTGGTAAAAATTTGGAGCAGTACAGTTATTGGTTGTTTCCTGGCCAGCACATCTAGTTTGCTTTGTGAGAAGCAGCAGGGATTTTTAGGAGTGGGCTTTTGAAGTGGGCTCTGGGCACATCACAGCTCACATCTGGTTTGGTGGTTCTGTTGAGACAGATGGCTTTCATAAGACTTCCTGGAAGGCATTATTTTATCCTTGCATTGTCTAAACATTCTTAGCACCAAAACAATGTGATTTTTGAAATACAAAGCTCGTTTCCTAGTAGCATTAGGTCTTAATCATATGTGGTTGGGAATTGGCAGTGAAGCAGCAGCCTCTGTGAAGAGTATCTCATTTCTTTCCTTGTTAGTATTTAAAACTCTCCAGGCATAGTGAGCTTCCCACTTGCTCTGCCTCCACCTTCATTCAAATTATACTTCATTTCTGTTCCCTCTCTCCTGGCCCGTGGGCTGCATGACGGATTCTTTTCCTTGCACATGGCTTTACTAGTGTTTGTGGAGTGCAGGGTGTTCTCCTGGCAGCTTGGGACCAGCAGGAAAGTTCCTGCTGCCCCTTCAGTTTGGAAAATAAAATGAATAGGAACATAAAAGTGAAAGAATTGGGCCTCCTTTCCTCCTCCTGAGGCCTCTCAGGGGGACCTGCTCTGAAGCATAACAGTACTTTCCATGCTTATGGGGTAATTTGGGTTTACTCTTGAAAATTAAGATTACTGGAGGAATAATTTAAAGTAGCTTTACTCTGAGGCTTGTGTTGATTCTCTGGCAGTCTGATACTTAAACAAATGTCAAAACAAGCTCCTGGGATGATGGACTGCAATCCAAACTGCCCGTTTGTGGTGCCATAAAACAGTGAGTAGGTGGCTCTGTAAAGGAGGAGAGCTTTGCTGTACACATAGTGTTGATTATGATCTTCTCTGTGTCTTCTCTGCCACTGCCTCTTACTGCATGTCAGAGCTGAAACCATTTATCCATCAAAATGTCTTGCTCGGTGCTGAGCACTTTGTGGTGTAGATTCTTCATTCACAGAATCATTTTGGTTGGAAGAGACCTTTAAGATCATCAAATCCAGTCGTTGGCTTCATCGGATAGGTGGGTTTGATGGTGATTCACTATAAATGTGGTTTGTGGCTTCTCTGGGCTTTAATTACTGAGAACTTGTTGCTACTGGTGGTGTACTCGATCTGCTTGAGGAGGAAACTCATTAATGTCCTTGCTGAGGTGGTAAGGCACAGGGACTGATGGGAGAATAGGGATGCCCACACTCAGAGATATGAGCCTGGAAACAGTAAATATCTCCTGGGTGGTGTAAATAACAGCAGTTGTGAAAAAGTAAGCTTAAAAATTGGAGCTGGTTTTCTTAATCCCTTGGTGCCAGTATTTTTACCTCATCAGACCACAGCACGGCTCGTGTCTGGTTGTTGGCTAACCCGTAAGGAAGGAAAAAGATACAGCTTAATCTTTAAAAAATATCTTGGCAAAACAAATTTGACAGGTGTGTCTTCCTATTGTAAACAGGATTTGGGATCTGGATTTCTTGTGTAAATTACCTCTGACAGTTGTTTCTAAGCTAGTGCCTCCAAAAACCAATAAATGATTTTTATCCTTGTTGTTTTAATAACTCAGTCCCTTGACAGCTGTGATTATACTGAGGCCTGGAAAGGACCTTACAAGGGAACATCCATATTAAAATAAAACTCTTTCAAGCGAGGGAATAGGAAATCAAATTCTATTAACCCCTAATTTTATACAGTAATGAAAAATCCTTGACCTCCTCCATCCCACCCATCTATTAGCAGTATGTATGGCTAAAGAGAACCAGAGGGTACAAGCTGTGCAGCTAATTTTAGCCCAGTGCCTGGGGGCTGTGTTGTCTGTGTGGGTGAGCACAGTGTAGCATCCTTCCCCTGCAGAAGGGCCATGGATGTGAGTCCATCCCAAATGAATCCACCCTGCTGGTCCCTTAGGCTAGAGAAGGTCTCAAGTCATGCCACTGTCTGGCTTCTGCAGCACCTTTGAATGCTCGTGTTGCAGGACTTGGTGATCCTAGACAGGGTGTGGATGAGCAGTTCCCAGCAGGAGATGAACTCTGGGTGCTGCATGGGTGAAAACTGAATCACACACTGGTTTGGGTGGGAAGGGACCTTTTAAAGCTCAGTTAGTCCAACCCCCCTGCAGGGAGCAGGGACATCTCCACTAGAACAGGTTGCTCAGGGCCCCATCCAATCACACCTGGAATGGTTCCAGGGATGAGGCATCAACCACCTCTCTGGGCAACCTGGGCCAGGGTCTCACCACCCTCAGTGTAAAAAATACTCTTCCTCCTCTTCAGGCTAAATCTGCCCTATTTTTCTTGTCCTGGTGCAACAGTCCCTGCTCAAAAGACTGTCCCCACCTTTCTGACACCCCAGAGAACAGCTGCACGCTGGTTGAATTCTGGCTGTGTGGTTGGCTCAAAGTGCAAACCTTCCCATGTGAGAGATGGGGGGTAAAACTAGGATGGGAGGAGAATCCTTTGGATTAAATCCTTCAGAAACCTCTGATTTAACACTTCAGGAAGGAGTGAGACAAGCTGGTCCATTCCCCTGTTGTGGCAGAAATGCAGGAACCAGAAGGGTAAAATAGAGACAAGCTTCAAAATAGCCCAATGGCAGCTGCACACAGAGGCTTAAGTGAGATCTTTTGGCCAATGTAAGGCCCAACATTAGGGGTTAAAATAAGAAAGTTGTGAGGGTTCTTGGTTTCCAAGCCTGGAAGCAGAGCCTGGGAGTGTGGAGTGGGCACATGAGTGCCCAAAGGGCTGCCCCACTGTCCCTTAGAGGGCACAGTGAGAGTCTTGTCTGTGCTTGAAACCAAATCTGATAGCACAGGGTTAGAATTCCTTCTGTATTCAACTGTAGTATCTGTGAAAATAATGATAACTTGGACACTTCCAACTACAGCAACATCCTGAAACTTTACCCTTGTGCTCTTGGGTGTTTGCAGGTAGCCCACCCCGTGGGTGGGAAGAGTGAAATACCCTTGGAAAGTCATTAGAAAGGTCACTGTTCTTTAATCAGGAGCTGTGACTTAACCAGCTTTTTCCTTTCAATTGGTAAGACAGGACATGTGGGGATTACTGGTGCTATACATAGATTGCTCTTGGCTGTGCCCTCTTTGTTGGGAACACTTAAGAGCTGTGTCAACCTCAGGGCTGTGGACCCTGCACACTGCTCACCCCTCGTTGTTCGTCCTCTGCAGAGCATTTCACTGCCAGCACTCCACAGGGCACTGGCAGGACTTAGGAGAGGACAACTCTGAAGTTGGAAGGCCTCAGAAGCTGGGTTTCCTCAGTGGGAAAAGCCATCAGAAAGGATAAATGTGTGGGCTGGCTACTGCTTCCCAGCATCAGAGTCAAAGTGCAGCTCTGAGCTTAATTCGATGGGGTTTTTATCTGAACACAAGGGTTTTGTGGTTTGTTATTTTATTTTCAGGTGAATGTTTAGCTCCTCGGGGATTTGGCAGCAGAGTTGGATGGAGTGTGGCCGTGTGTGCGCAGAGATAAAGGAAGGCGTAATCCAGAATTCCTCTGCCTGATAGCCCCTTATCTCTGAGCATGTGCTGCATGTGTTTTCTTTCTCAGTGGCTCCCCTCAGGGGTGCTGGCTGTGTAAATGTGGTTTCTGGTTTTAATATTGAAGTTCTGGGAGGGTCCGGGTTTATTGGCTTCTAAATTAGTCAGGGGAAACACCCAAAAGTGAGATCCTGGCAAAGGACTTCCCTCTATCTAGGGAATAGCTGGTACTGGGTAACAGGCATGTTTAACTTTCTTTAGGACACTGTTGAAATTGCAGCCTGCTCCACAGAGCTCATGAACACTTCAGTATCAGATATTTGGAGTTCTAATTGTCAGGTAGCGTGTCAGGAACAGTGTGTGTAAGATAATGTGCAGAGTGTGTATTGACTTCAGTATTTTGGTTTATATTTAGGTTGTGTTTGGCAACAAATACTCTGTGTAAACTACTTAAAATCTTTTGAATTCCAATGGATCAGAGCACAGTCAAGAAGTGTTAGCCTGGGTGAGGCTGCTTAGCACAGGATACGTGACTTGACTTTTATTCACTGAAATGATCCTGTGCTGCCTGTTGTGGAAGTGTGGATTGACTGCGTGAGAAATGCACTCGAAACAAAACACATTTTGTCTGTATATATAAGTGCAAACCACTCAAAAAGTGTTACATTTTGCAGCATGCTTCAAGTACTGCACATTAAACTAGTTCTGCACATCTCTAGTGCTGAGGAATCTAGGAAATCTCTGTTGGATGGTGGTGAGGGAGCTGTGTCACTGTGACATGCTGGTTTGAGTACCCAAACTGGTTTGGGATTTTCTAACTGGAGCAGTGAGGCCTCTTTATGTAGACTTTGTTTGGAGATTTGAGGGAGAATGTCTTGCTTAGCATCTGGGATTTCTCCAAGGTGACAGCTTCACTTGAGGACAGAAAATATTACTTACAAATGTAGCTAAAAATGAAGTTTCCTGTTGGCAGAGTGGGGATGAGTCATTGTGGTTTTGAGTCAAGGGGCAGGACCTTCCCTTCACTGCAGCAGGTTTTTACTTCCAGATATGCTCTTAGAGCAGCACATTCAGGTTTTGGTCACTCTTGGCCCTGTTACTGAGCAAATGAGATGGTGTTCAGAAGGTGTAATGCCCTGGAAAAGTCTCTAATGTGGTGGTTTGCACATGTTTGACCCCCATGGGCCTGCAGCCTTGTAGTTAGAGTCTAACAGTGGCTCTCCCAAGTCAGTCCAGTTACTGAACTTATCCTTTTACAGAACTATGTATGTATTTTTTGTCCCAGTGCTGATTGTGGTTGGCATTAGCTGTGTTTTCCCTCAGCTCACCACTCACAGTGTCTTTGCATCCAGCCAGGAGGGGAGGGAGACTGTGGTCCTTCCCAACTGCATTCCTGCCAGAAGGTTTGAGATTGGCCTCCAGGTTTCATGAAGGCTTTTTAGTGAAGGTTAGATTCCAAAGATTGGAGAATCGTGTGTGTGTGAAAGTGTTCAACCTTTCTGTGCAGTTCTTGTTGAAAAGCAAAGAAGAAATTAAGTTTAAAACTGAATTGCTGATTGAAGCTGTGCCAGGAAATGTTCTTCAGTGGCACTGTTAGTAGCTGCTGATTTGTAGGAGGTAGTCTCTAGCAATACTGAAGGTGTTAGTCCTGGGGGAGGATTTACCTCTCTTGTGTTTACGCAAAGGGACAATAATTTTTCATCCTCCTACCTACTGGAGCTGTGGGGTTTTGTGGCTTTTTATTTTTGAACAGTGCTGCTGAGGAACTGAAGACAGTTTTCTGCTGGGGGGAAAAAAAATAAAGTTTTATATAGGAGTACAAATCATTACAAATTGACTGGAAAAGGGCACCAATTCTAGTTTATTAAGGAGATGGAAAGCAGATTTTGGCAGCCCTTTTCTTCCTGTACTTGAAGGTAGAGAGAAAAAGGTAAATTGTGTCTCTAACTTGTGGTGGGCAGCTAATCTGGTTTCAGAAATACCCAGATTGAAGTGACATTTATGTCAAGGTCTAAGGGAGAATATCAGAACATGACTTCTGGAGTGCTGCTTTTAGTATTCCTGGTGTAGCTGGAAGCAAGAGGGGCAAATGCCACTGCTGCTGGTAATCTGCTTGTTGTGGCAGCCTGTAATTCTTGTGCAGTGGAACTGCCACGGCTCACTGCACAGCTTTTGGCAGGAAGCTCTGGAAGTAGCTCCAAGCAGCTCAGAAGAGAAGAAACAGCTTGAGGAAAAGAGGTGAAAGCACCTGGCAGTTTGCATTTCTACACAGCATGCCTAGGAAAATGCAGCCAGATTTTGTTCATGTCCAAAACTCTGGTGTTTTGCTTCTGCAGCAACCAAATGTGGTTTGGTTTCTTACCCAGCTCAGGCTGGAGAGGAGAAGAGGCAAAGTCTGTGGAATTATCAGGTTGTCAGGGTGTGTCTGAATCCTGAGGTGCTGGCCTTCAAGACCAGGCTTAATCCCAAGTAGCTTTTTTTTGATCTTTAATGGTGAATCAACTGAAGCTACAAATGGCTTTGCTGTGTCAAAACTTTTTTCTAGCTGTTAACAATTAATGGGGGTTGGACTAGCTGACCTTTGGAGCTCTGTTCCAACCCGGGGTATTGGATGATTCTCTAATAAATCCATTTTTCTTGACCTCTTGGTGGGTTTTTTTTGTTTGTTTGTTTGTTTTTTTAAGTTGAGTTACAATGTCACTTTGGAAGAAAATCTTGGACTTGAATGCAGGTAGCTTGTTCTAAATATGTAGCAAAATGTGTGTTTAAAAGCAGGTAATATGGACTCCAGTAGCTGTAGTGTCAACATTTTGCTGGTGGCAGTTGAATCCAAGGGCATTGTTCCTATGGAAATTGCAGTCACAGCTTCACAATTCATTGTAAATCTCTACCAACAAACTGACTTGACTTTGACAACAGTAATGTGTCTTACTTTGACAAAGTCTATTTTTTGGTTTTTTACTTAAATGTAATATTCTATTACTGTTACACTAAATCACATGATTTCTCTATTATTCTCCTTGCATCTTCCATTCTGGGATTTCAGATGGGTACCAAATACTCTGCTTCCTCTAATCATTCTCTCTATTGTTCTCTGGAGAGATCTGTCAGTTTTATTGAGCTGCAGTCTGCTGACTCCTGCAGCTGGAGACAACTGTGATCTGAGTCAAGAATACACAGATGTTTGGTCATCATACAGATGTATCACTATGGACAGATAGAGCTAAAAAATCACTTATTCCCTTGTCTTGATATGGGTGGGAGGGCTTTATCTGATATATTTCAGTGAGCTTTTAAATGAGAATTTATAAGTTTTTTAGTTGTTTACCTTGGAGGGAGATGTTATGTGTCAAAGTGAATGCTTTTGTTACTCAAGTCGGTATAAATATGCATTTCAGGGATCTTGGAGGGGGAGACAAGTTCTTGGCCATTTCAAACTCTTTAGTTGAGCAATCTTTCAATAAAAATAAAAATAAATAGATACAAATATAAACAAAATTTTATAA
>JAOEGS010012941.1:0-16270 GCA_025447755.1 Corythornis vintsioides | reverse complement strand
GATCAGGGCAGTGAGGATGGGCTGGGGAGGGGATCAGGGCAGTGAGGATGGGCTGGGGAAGGGATCAGGGCAGTGAGGATGGGCTGGGGAGGTAATCAGGGCAGTGAGGATGGACTGGGGAGGGGATCAGGGCAGTGAGGATGGGCTGGGGAGGGGGATGTGGGTGTCAGGAGGAGCGGGACAAGAGCAGACTGCGTGAGGAAGCAGCAACGAGCTGCGGGCACCGCATCTCCTCCCCTCCCCGCCTCGGGCAACCCTTCCCCGCCGGCAGCCACGGCGATGGGCTCCGTGCCGAGCCGGGCTGAACCGGGTCGGGATGGGCCGGCCCTCAGCGTGCCCGGGCTCCCCGCACCGCCCCTGCCCCGCCGGAGCTCCCGCATCCCCCCGCAGCCGGTGCGGGGCTGGCACTCCGCGGGCAGCAGCCGCCCTCCCTTCCCTTCCCTGCCCTTCCCTTCCCCGCCGCCTCCTCCCCGCCCTCTCCTCCTGGCAGCCGAGGTTGCCTCACCCGGAGAACCCCGAAACGGCCCCAGGGAGGCTGCGGGGGCCGGGGGGAGGGCAGGGGGTGCCGGGGGGTCCTTACCAGACATCCTGAGCCGCCTGGGGATGCACCTCGGGGGGCTCCGGGAGCAGCAGCAGCGGTGACCCCGGCCCGGGTGGAGGGGGTGAGAGGAGACAGGCTGTGAATTTGGGGGGGGGGGAGGGCAGAAGGGACCCCCTCTCCTGTTGGCAATGCCAGGTGGATCTCGGCAATATTCTGGTTTTATCCCTACGGGTATAAGTTTGAGTTTTACTCTCCTAATGCCAAGTATTTAAAACCTCTAGAAACCAATGATTTGACAATCAATGATTGCGCGATACTTTCAATTTGAATATTCAAAGGCTCCACAAAATGGGCTATCTTTTTGTCAAACCGAGCACATCCCCATCTAGCAGAGGGTCTAAGGGAACAAGATTTGGTGGGGCCACTGTCCCCACCCTTTGCTTTTGGGACATTTGCAGGGTTTTCTCCATCTTTCCCCAAACTCAGCAGATGCCTCGAAACTGGCTCAGTGTTTTCCCCTCAGATGCACAGGCTGGGCTCCAGCCCTCTCAGATTTCATTTGCTACCTGCAGAGAGGACTCTGCGAGGGACTCAGTTGGCTTTTGCAGATTTTTTCACTTTTTTAAGGCTAAACATTAAGATTTAGGGGCCAAAATGGCAGTGGGTGGGCGTGGTGTGACAAAGGAGCTGCCCTGGACACCCAGGTAGCCAAATCTACATGAACCCCAGTGTTCTGCCACAGCACTCCCTTTCCTCTGCCCAAATTCTGGGCTGATATTGCCATTTATTTGCATTTTGCCCCAATTCAGGCCGTTTGCTGTTGCTTCACAAGCTGCACCCTCTTCTTCACACACTCCAGCACTGGCCTGCCCTGTGAGCTGAGGGTGATGGGGTCTCAGCGTCCACTGGGATGCCTCAGCTCGTGGTTAACCCTTCATCACTGCACAATACTGATAGCATTGGGGATTTTAGGCTCAGTTTAAACGTTTTCCCGGGCACCAGAGCCTCTGCTGAGCCCCGGGGTTAGCTGGCTGAGGCAGCAAGCAGGCCAGGCTGTTAATCATCTACTAGCAATCCAGCCTGCCTATTGTTGCCGCTGAAGCTTTTCTTTGTAGTTGAACAAATGCATCTGATTTCGATGCCATTCCTCCCGTGCCACGTGCCCCTGCAGCTCCCAGTTAGGCCCAGCTTTGCTCGGAGCAGCTCTGTGGGATCCTTCCCACCAGCAGCCTGTGATGCTGTGAAACGGAGCTGCTCTGCCACTTTCTGCAGCTACAGGGCAGTCCAGCCTGGCCCCGGTGCCCCCGGGTGTGCAATGCCCCTCGGTGCAGTGCAGCTCAGGCAGCTGCTGGTGACTGCTCTGCCACTTTCTGCAGCTACAGGGCAGTCCAGCCTGGAGATGCTCTCGGCTGTGGTGTGGAAGAAGGCTGTGGGCTGATAAAGTCCCCAGCAGAGGGACTGGGTGAGGGGCAGGGAGACCCTCACACACCCTGAGATGCTCTGGGGGTCCTTGCCCTGGCCCAGAGGGGCAGCTCTGGATGAGTGGGTGCCAGTCTGGGTGCTGCACACCTGCCTGTGGTGCCCATGGACCAAACAGGAGGCAGCCAGGTTCATCTGTGTGTGGAGGAGCCCTGGCTGCTTCCCTGGCCTCATCTGTGGTGGTGACCTCGGGATGGCTCTAGGGGTGCTCTGAGCCCTGTCCCTGCTGCCCTCTGCTGCAGTGGGCTGTGGCACCCGTGGGGTAGAACTAGCAGTGGGGCTGAGCCCCTGAAGACATAAATGGGCTCTGGTGGGCACGTTGCACCACGGCTGCTGGTGCCCTGGCTCTTGTCAGCTGCTTCTCAGATGTCCTGCAAGGGGTCAGGGTGAAGGGTCTGTGCCAGGGCAGCCCGCACAGAGTCTGCTCTCTTGGGGCAGCTGAGAGCACTTATTCCATCCTTTGATGCCAGAGCATATCCTGATGGCATGCAGGTGCCTGAACAGCCAGGGAGGTGTTTGCCAGGTGTGGCTGAGCCAGGGGCTGCTCCATGTGTGCTGAGGTGCAGGGACGTTCCCGGGCTGTGGGATCAGGGGTGCCAGGGCTGGTGCCAGGTGGTGTATGCCAGCAGGAAGGGCTTTGTGGAGTGGCCTGGCCTGCTTGGCAGCTCTCTGCAGTGCTGCTGGTGGGCACTGCTGGAACATTACTGGTATTGCTGCCTGTTGGCAGGTGCAGTGCTGTGTCCCCAGTCCGTGCTCCCCTGCAGAGAGGTGCCCATCAGGCGATGCTCTGGGCACCTCCTGTGACCCCGGTGCCGTTTGTGATTCCTGGAGGGTGGTCAGAAGGCTCCAAATGCCCCATCGGCCCCAGGGTTGAGGAGAAAAGACCAGGAGAGCCTTCAAGAACCTAATCCCTGCACACTCTCAGGCCCTGGAAAGCTCCCGTTCTTCCTCAGCGAGGCTTTTACTGCTGCTTCTGAGGGTGCCAGGCTGGGGGGCGAGATGGGGCAGGGCGGGGGGCAGCGGGCGGGGTCGGCAGCACCTGCGGGGGATGTGCGGGACTCGTCCGGGCGCGTTTGCGTGCGCAGAGCTACCTCTAGTGGCCACGGGCACCGGCCTGGCACCGGGACTTCAAACCATCTTCGCTCCCAGCTACAGCCCCGGGGGACAAGGGGCTGCCCTGAGCCCACGTCACTTGTATTGCCACCGCGCAGGCAAGACGGGGAGAGGCTCCGCGTCCCTGCGGGGCAAGCTGGACACTGCGGAGGATGCGTTTTGGGCACCGCAGGGAAGGGTGCTGAGGCACAGAGCAGAGGGCAGGATGGTGCCCTGATGGTCCCTGCCCAAAGCCTAAGCTGACTGCAGCATCCCGGTGCTGCACGGTGAGCTTTATTTGCCTGCAAGAGGATCCCATGGGGTCTGACCAGCTCTGACCCTGCAGGGTGCAGGAGCTCTGCCCTGGGGCTGTGAACGGAGCTGGCACCCAGGAGGTGGCAGGGATGGGGGTAGCCCCAGCCTGGAGCAGACAGGGGATGTTTCTAGAAGCCTGAGGAGCTGAGTGGAGCAGCTGCTTTGGGGAGCAGGGAAGGTGGTTAATTTAGGAGCTGTGATGTGCCCTCAAACGTGCCACGCCTGCTTCCCTGGCCCTGTGGTGCCCAAGACAGTGCCATGTTCACAGCATGAGGGATGTACGTTTATGCTGCTGGGTAACCAGCTGCCCTTACACAGACCCTGGGCTGGCAGGGAGGGTCCCCCTCAGCCCCTGCCCTGCTCCCCAAATCCCTCCTGGCAACGTTGCTCTGTAGATGAGAGTTTTAAGGTTCAGAGCAAACTGTTTCCTTTAGAATAAAAAAAAAGAAAAGAAAAAAGAAAAGAATAGAATCTGTGTTTGCCCCTCGAGTGTAGGTGGATTTCAGGGTGTGCATTTTACTCCTAGGACTGGGGTTCTGTGAGCCATGACTTAGAACACACTGGACAGCACTAGGTAGCTAAAAGTGGCACACCCAGGTGCCTCTATTTCTAAGCAGAGCAGAAAGCATCTCATGTTGTCCTGTGAAGGACCAGCTTTAGGACAAGGCATACAAGTAATTAACTGGCTTCATTAACAGTCCGTTTTTCCTTCCTTTCAGCTCCCATCAGTAAGTTCTCCGTCCTTCATAGGTCCCCCAGATGGGGTTTCCATCCTCTTTGGGCCAGGCAGAGTTATCCTGGAGCGTGGCTGCCTCCGAGGGCTGCTCTGCTGGGAGGTGGCTTATCCGGGAGTTGAGGTCACTTGCCAAGGTCAGGAGTGGTGAGAAGGAGTAGGCTGAGGTGGCAGAGTAGCTGGGGGAGTAGTGCACATCTTCCAGAGGGTGCAGGGGGTGAGGCTGGGCTGCGGGGATGGCTGGGGTCCAGCCCGAGCTCCGGAAGGGGGGAGAGGCTCCAGGCTCGTGTGAGGAGAGGCAGCTGGTGCTGGCTGGCAGTGCCTGGAGGGGGTCTGGGCAGGCACCATCCAGCTGGCTGAGGCTGTCGGGTGAGGGCTGCTCCCAGGGCTCTCTCTGCAAGAGAGAAGGCAAGGAAGACCCTTCAGAGTTTGTCCCAGAGGTAATGACATTTCCAGCCTGGCTTCACCAAGCCAAGCTGCCCCCAGAGCCTGGCTGGGACCACCCACAAGGGCTTCTGTTCCTCTGGAGCAGAACTTGGTGTTAAAACCATTGGAAGGAAACGTCCGTGGGTGTTTCCTTGTCATCATGATGTCCATAGTGGTCAGGGTCTGGAAGGGGGTCCCCATGGGGTCTGACCAGCCCTGACCCTGCAGGGTGCAGGAGCTCTGCCCTGGGGCTGTGAACGGAGCTGGCACCCAGGAGGTGGCAGGGATGGGGGTAGCCCCAGCCTGGAGCAGACAGGGGATGTTTCTAGAAGCCTGAGGAGCTGAGTGGAGCAGCTGCTTTGGGGAGCAGGGAAGTTGGTTAATTTAGGAGCTGGTCTCCAGCAGGAGGAGGGGACAATTCCACAGCGACCAGCAAGGGAGAGAAAAGAAAACCCCCTGAGCCCTGCCCCACCTGCTGCAGCAGCCACATCCTCCCCCCACGAGTCCCCCCGACTCCTGCCCAGCTCTAAAACGGGTCACTGCTACTGAGGTGACTGAGAACTCACTAGTACTAGAACTCACTCACTAGTAGGAAGTGTGAGGGGTCGCTGGGGAGGGAAGCCAGGAGAGGGGGCACCGCGGAAGGGCCGAGGAAGGAGCTGGGAGCAGCTGGGAGGGGAGCAGCACGGTACTCCCCATACTGGTCGGTGAGATACGGGTCCAGAAGAGCTGAGTACCCCTGGGTGGCAGAGGAATCACATGGGAAGGGCTTGGACCCCAGAGGGGAGGGGTAGACATCACTGACAAACTGCTTGGTGCTGTGGAAATCCAGCTCGGAGGGGAAGGGTCTCCTGATGCCATAGTAACCAGCCGTGGTGGGTGAGCCTGTAGGGGGCAGAAAAGAAAGGGGTGGCTCAATGGAAAGCAGAACAGCAGCACCCAGGAGCCACAGAGCTACGGGCACCTCTGCAGCTGCCAAGTAGAGCCCTCTTCTCTCTAGTGCCACCCAGGGCAGGAACCCACCCTGGCTTGAAACACAAGTGTCAAGCCAAGTGCACTGCCCTGATGCAGCTGATGGCCTCCTCTGCAGCAAAGAAGCGTGTTCTAGGAGGCTCCAGAGCAGGGAGGTTGGTTTTGCCAGCATTTGCTGCTTGCTGGCTCTGCTACAGCCTTTGGAGAGAAGGATGGGGTTACAGCTGCAAAACCAACTGCCTCTGTTCCAGCCTCGTTCCAGGGCTCAAGGGACAGAAGAAGTCAGCTCCTGGGTTTGTACTTTGGGTTTTTTTGCAGCTCTAGGGAAAACTGGAAGGTGCAGAAGGCAAAGAAAGGGTTCTGTGTGCCACCTCTACCAAAAGGTGGCTTTTTAATGACCTCTTTGGGAGTGTCATACAAGATTAGAAGGGTCTTTTTTGTTGGTTTTTTTTGGTCACTATTGCTGTTGAGTCTTACAATCACTTTTCTTCTGGGCTCTCTCTGAGAGGTGGCCTGCCCCATGGCTCCTTGGCTCCCTTTGTGTCCTTTGGAAGGGACAGGAGCAACCCAGGCTACATGAAAGGCATTTATCAGTGCAGGAAAACCTCACCTGGCACTTGGGCAAACGATGACTGTGCTGAGCTGGTGCTGCCCTGCAAAAGATAAAAGTGTGTTTAAAAATGTCCTCTCCAAGCAAGGCAGCTCTCTGAGCGTGTGGTTTGGGGAGGTGCTTCGGTGCTCTCAGTGTCAAGAGCTTAACTACAAGATTTCAAGCCTGGGGCCTCTCAGCTATTAGCAGATGTAGGCTAAGAAGAGATTTGAAGGTCTTGTGTGGAGCTGATAACAGCAGAAAGATCAATATAACTGGCTGCCTCCTTAGGTGTTGCTGGGCTCCCTGCTGAGGGTGCAGTGCTGAGCAGTCAGTGGGTGCTGGCACAAAACAGGACCCAGTGAGCTGGTATCTAAACCCTTGGCTGGTCAGAACAGATGCTGCACTGCCCACGTCCTAGCCCAGCTCTCCCGGGCTGCTTCCACCTGCCACGGAGCTGCTTCAGCAGTACTGAGAGTAAAACCATCTTCTCTTGGCCCTTGGAAGGGGACAATTATCCTCCAGTCACCCTGGTGCTCACAGTGGCCAAAGCCAAAGTGCTGGAGCAAAAGCACCTCACTCAGCTCATACCTGAGTCATCAAGTTCTGCCTCCCAACCTCCCAACCCATCAGTGCTGGTGGCTGCAGACACTTCAGCAGTGCTGTGGCCCTGCCCAGTGATGGTCATAGGCTGTTTTTGGTGGCAGGCTGGCTTTGGTGGCAGGCTGGCTTTGGTGACAGGCTGGTTTAGGTGACAGGCTGGCTTTGGTGACAGGCTGGCTTTGGTGACAGGCTGGCTTTGGTGGCAGGCTGGCTTTGGTGACAGGATGGTTTTGGTGACAGGCTGGCTTTGGTTTGCATAGAGCAAACGGGAGGTTCCTGCTGGACCGAGCAACCAAATGTAGAGGTTTAGATTTGAATTAAATTTGCCAGTGCATGGACTTCCTTCTGCTGCTGAGGGAGGGTTGCAGCTGCTCCTTGCTCCAGCATGAAAATGAGCTGTGAGCCCACACACGAGCAGGCTGCAGGAGGGCCAGGGGTGTCGGGGAGGAAGGCAGATGAGTGTTCCCGTGGCAGGGTCACGGCCAGGGCTTGCACCCGGCTCCAGCTGGGCCCTTTCCAGCCACAGAGCCCAGGGAGGACGATGCCCTGCAAAGCTATGACCTCCACATGCAAATCTGGCCTTGGCAGACACCCCTCTCTCAGCATCCATGTCACCAGCAACACCTTCTCCTGCTTTAGGGCTTCTCCCTCACACCTCCTCTGCCTGCCCCTGGCTGCTGCCTCCTGCAGCCAGCTGTGTCTGCAGTCACTGAGGAGGAGTTTCTTTGACAGTGATGCTGTAGGCTTCTGAACTGCTGGTTTAACCCCAATTTTAGCACCTTCCTGGGCAGCACTGTCAGCTGGTACCTCTCACACTGTGTTTGAGGAATCAGAGAATGTCTAGGGCTGGAAGGGAGCTCCAAAGGGCATCTAGTGCAGCCCCCCTGCAGGGAGCGGGGACACCCTCAACTAGCCCAGGCTGCTCAGAGCCTTGGCCAATCTCACCTGCAATAGCTCCAGGGATGGGGCCTCAACCACCTCCCTGGGGAGCCTGTGCCACTGATCCACCACCCTCAAGGGCAAGCAGTTGGAGATGCAGGCAGCACAGATGTTTCCTGCAGTGTGGGAGCTGGGATGCTTTGCTGGAGTCCCAGGAAGGTGTCGTGGCACAGCTGTCAGTCAGCATGGAACACCTCAGCTCCCCAGCACGTGGAAGTTTAGCTCTGATCCTGCCTGCTCAGCAGCACTGAAATGATCTGAGTGCATCTCACGGGCAGCAGGTTCTCTTGCACACACCTAGGATGGGCAGCCCTGAGCTGACATCACCTGCGAGGGCTTTCCCTTCCCTCCTTCAACTGCAAGCCCCTCTGCAGCAGCCCATCTTTGGCCTCCAGCATCACAGGCACCCTCAGGCTTGCAGAGACTCTGTTCCCCTTCCCTCCTGGGCCCTTCAGCAGGGGATGGATGCCTTGGCTTAATTGAAGCCCATTAGCTCATTTCCTCCCTGCCTGAGCTCCTCTGGGTGCTGTGGGACTGGGGTAGCTGGATCTCCTGCAGCACAGCAGGGTGTCTGTTCAGCATCACTGGAGCCTGCAGCATGTCCAGCTCTGGACAAGCTGGGGCTCAGCCTGCCTGGCACATCACTGGGCAGACTGGCTGGGGGGGGTGCTCCAGAGAGTTGCCCTGGCAACCCCAGAGTGTTGTTCAGCTACAAGGCTGCCCTGGGATGCAAGTCAAGGTAACAACCTTGGCTTCAGTGTATCTCCCCTTAGGGCAGGGTCTGTAGTTCAGCAGCTGAAGCCATAAGAATTCAAGATAAAGCAAAAAGAAGGTGGTCAGGGCACCTCACTCACTGCTGGCAGTGAGTTTGCTTTTTGCCCTGACCTCTCAGTGCTGCTGGGCAAGGTGCTCCATCTGTGTACCAAGCTTTTCCTCATGCAGACAGCAACTGCTGGCTCTGTGGGAGAGAACTCAGACCCTCTCTGAAGCCCAGGACCAAGCCTGTAGCTCGTGGGGACTCAGGAACCAGTTAAAAGTGGTTTTCATCCCAGCATACACTGGTTTCCTACCATTAGCTGTGTGCAGGGCCTGGCTGCCCAGGGGGGTTGTGGAGTCTCCATCTCTGGAGACACTTAAGAGCCGCCTGGATCTGTTCCTGGGTGACTTGGTCTAGGTGATCCTGCTCGGGCAGGGGGGTTGGACTGGATGATCTTCTAGCTCCCTTCCAACCCCTAATATCTATGAATCTATGAATTGCTGCTGCCTCAGTGAACAGCCCAGCAGCTCCCCAGTGATGAGCAGAGACCTTCCTTCAGCAGCACAGCTCCACAACCTCCCCTTGCACAATAAAGCCTTGCTGGGGTTGGGGTTTCTTTGGGAGCAAAGGTCCCTCACCAACAAAAGATGCAGTCAAATTACACTGCATCATAAATACCCCAGGGGGTGTTCAGTTATCTGCCCCTGGCTTTGATTCTGGATTATCTGCTGATAAACAGAGCTGCCCTTAGAGCTGGAGGGGGGGCGGGGAGCCAATAGGGATGTTTGCTCTGCACAATCATTTCTTGTCTCTCGTGAGGAGGCTGCTCTGGTGTTACAGACACTGCCTGGCTGCTGAGCTAGCTGGGATCCAAAGCAGAGGGCAATAAACCAAGCAGGCAGGGTTTTACAGTTGCCAGGACTGCTGCTTGCAGCCGTTGAAGCTGCTGGCAGCAGGAAGGGAGCAGGGAAAGCAGGGCAGACATCAGGCAGAGCTGGCTTCTCAGCCAGTGCAAACACAGGGGGTGCTTCCTGCTGCTCCCCAAAGCACCCTCAGGCTCCTGCTGTCTCCCACTCACTGCCCATGGCTCAGGGGTCTCCTGCCTGTCTGCTGGAGGCTGGGAGGATGCTCCTGTGTATCCTGCTTTGTCTGGCAATGCCCCTGCTGGCTTCCTGCCTGTTTTCACACTCAGGCTTCAAATGCATGAGAAAAATACCTGCAAGCCTCTCTGGTTTGCTAAAGGCAAAAAGCCAAGGTAAATGGGTTTTTTGGGGGGGAAAAAGAGCATCCAAATTCCTAAGAAGTACTTTCTACTTTCTTGCTCATGTGGGTGTCTGCCCCCAGGGTTCAGCAGCTCGTCCATCTCCTCCTGTCAGTTGTTGCTCGAGGTCACCCTGGAAGGGCTGCTGGTGATAAAGATGAGTCCTGAGAGCACACAGCTTGCTGTGCCCCTGCTGATAAAGATGAGTCCTGAGAACACACAGCTTGCTGTACCCCTGCTGATAAAGATGAGTCCTGAGAACACACAGCTTGCTGTGCCCCTGGATGCCAAGTGCTGGCACCTACAATGTGCTGACTTCAGGAGAAGACAGCATTGTTTTCCTGGACAGTAATTGAGGGGGAAAAAAAAAACCCAACACAAACAATGTAGTGTGCTATCCTTTGACTTAAGTTGCCTGTTGCCATAGAAGCACTTTAAGAAGCAATGATCTTTTATAAACTGATGCTTGGCCTCTTTCCAGGTGATAAGATCACTGAATCTCCCCTGGCACTGCAGTGTGCCAGAGAGGAGCTGCAAGGAGCACAACATCCAGGCTATTCCTTGCCTGGAAAGGTTACTTGGGAAGGTGCAGGATTGAAGGAATGAGAAATTTTGGCATTACTGCTTAAAAAAAAAAGGTGAAGCATTTACATCTCTCAAAGGTTCCCTGGTGTAAAAAAATCCAGGAGCCATCTGTGATCTTTTGGGCTTGGGTTTGCTATTGTCAGTGCCCCGAGCTCCATGTGAATGCTCTTTGAACAGAGGGTTACATGACATGACTTTTTGTGGTGTAAAAAGAAGAATAGAAAGGTGGGTGGGAAGTGACTTACACTGAAGTGGGAGCCACTGCTCTGCCTGGATCGTTTTTCAGCCAGAAGGTCTTTGACTGTGTGTTTCACTCTCACTCCTTGGTACACACGTTTGCTGAAGTCTGTAGGGACTGAGGGGACGAAACAAGAGTTGGAGGAGTTCAGTGAAAGCTCCAGAGGTTGGTACAGAAGAAGAAAATTCATCACCTCTGTGCTCCAAGAAGGAAACACATCAAACTGCTATTCACCCAAAGAATTAGGGCTGGAGGGGCTGGATCCAAACTAGAGCTGGGGGGATTCAGCTCAGCCATCAGGAAGAATTTCTTCTTCCCCAGGAGGGGGTGAGAGCCTGGCCCAGGGTGCCCAGAGAGGTGGGGGCAGCCCCAGCCTTGGCAGTTTCTCAGGCCAGGCTGGATGGGGCTCTGAGCACCCTGCTCTGCTGGGAGGGGTCCCTGCCATGGCAGCTGGATCAGCTTTGAGGTCCCTTCCAGTCCTGACCATTCCATGATGAAAATCACCCCTCAGGAGCCCCACAGAGAGGGCTGCTCATTTACAGAGAACAATCCCTGAGGTGCCCTAACACCCCCCTGCCTTTCAGCACTGGGTGCCATGTGGTTTCCATGCCCTGAGTTGCTGGCTGATGTTTTTGGCTCTTTTCATTTTTTCCACACAGCTTTGAGGGATCTCTTTGGGTCAGGAAAATTCGATTTTAACCACACAGCCCCTATTGCTTTCAGCAGAGATGCTGTGGGGTGGCCCCACCTTGGCCTTCAGGAGCTGCTGCCTTCCAGCACACTGCTCTGGGAGCAAAGCTGGAAATGCCTCCTAAGAAGGGTGAGGTGAATCTCAGTGCAGAGCCAACTGCTCAGCCTGCTCTGTAGCCACAGCAAACATGGTCAAGAGCCTGGGGACACTCTTGTTTTATCAAGGAAGGCACAGAGGGGTGTGAGGAAGGCACAGAGAGGGCGAGGAAGGCACAGAGAGGGTGAGGAAGGCACAGATTAGGGTGAGGAAGGCACAGGTTGGGGTGAGGAAGGCACAGAGAGGGTGAGGAAGGCACAGATTGGGGTGAGGAAGGCACAGAGAGGGTGAGGAAGGCACAGGTTGGGGTGAGGAAGGCACAGAGAGGGTGAGGAAGGCACAGAGAGGGTGCCCTGTCTCCCAAATCTGACTCTGGTTGCTTGAGCAGCTCAGGCTGCATCAGAACCCATCCCTAGGGGCTGTGCAGCTGCTGGGGTGAGGCATCTGTTCTCTCCCAGCTGGATAAACCTTGGTGAGAGCTGCCTGCTGCCAGGTGCTCTGGCACAGGTGAGGGCACAGAGGCACGAGGTGCAGCATCAGGGCAGGATCTTTTTGACCCTGGGTGGCAGGAGGGGAGAACTGACACCTGTGGAGCCAGGGAGGAGGCTCCAGATGGGTTTTTTATTGAGATCTATGGGACAAGAGCTTGACTTTGAAGCTAATCTCTTGGAAAACAGCCATGTTGTCCCAAGGGAATGCAAACAGCCCTTCCCCAGCTGAGGTGTTTGATCTCTCCAGTGCTGCTTTATAATTTCACCCATCTGCCTTGGGTGAAAATTATCACCTCCAGTCGTGTGCCAGTGTCCCCAGGTGCAAATACCCAGGCAGGCCTGGCAGGAGGAAGAGCAGAGGGTTTGCAGAGCAGAGATTGTCAGGGCAGCTTTGGGGTTGCTCCAGATGTTTTCCCTCGGGCCACAGCCACTGCAATCTGAGCCACTGTGACTGGGGTTTGGTCCTTCCGTGGGCCAAAGAAAAAAAATCCCTCCTGTGTCACTTTTCAGAGCTGGTTTTACTGGGAGCCGTTGGAAACACAGGGACCTGCTGCACACATGTAGCTGGAGCTCCAGAGATGCAGCAGAGCAGCCACAGCTGGCAGAAAGAATTCTATTTTCTGCATCAGAAACTCTGCACCTTGGCATGAGGGTTCCTGTAGAGACAGGGCATTGCAATGTGATGGGAAAGCCTGAGCTGCTGGCACAGCTCCTTGAGCTCAGCACAGCCTGGTGACTCCTGCAGCCTTTGCTGGCTGCATCCAGCTGAAGAATCCTGCCTCCATTCAGCACAGAACTTTTGGAGGAGGACAGAAGACAAGGAGATGCTCTGCTATTTCATTTTCTGAAACAGCATCCCTGTGAGCAGCTCGTTTTCTGTTCCTGTGCTTCCTGAGACTACCAAATCCCACAGCCCCTTGGTGGCAACTGAGCCTGCTTCTCTGGGAGCAGGAGTCTGATGCTCTGCCCTTCTGCAGCCCCATTTTCCTAACAGCTTTCCCATGGTTTAAACCCAAACCAACTGTTTTTAAACTCACTCACACGCTCACAGTTGTTCCTCCTGAGCTCTGTAAGCAAGCAAAGTGGTGTCTGTCCCCTTGGCAGGCCAGCTCACCCAGCTGAGCTTGGTGCTCTCAGTGAGCTTCCAGCAGGAGCAGATGCTGAGCCATTAAACCACCAGGCAACTCTGCTGCTGGCAGCATCAGGGAAAGGAATGATCATTTTTTAAGCAAATTGAATCATGTTCCACATCACTTTGGTCTAACTGCCCGTTGGAAAAATCCTGTGTTGTGAAGGGGAATAAACTCAGGCTGGAGAGGGAGGAACAGGGTAACAGAGAATATCAAATCCTTGGGACATTAAAGCTGCTTCATGTCCATTTATGGACAATTCTTTGGGGTTTTTTTCTCCTAATATCAGCCCCAAACATGCTCTTTCCCTGGTATTTCCATGCAGATGCATCTCTGCTCGAGGCAAGGGAAGGTGCTGAAACTCACCTGCTTCCATTGTCACCACTGGCAAGTCCCAGCTCTCAGCTTCAGGCCTTTGGAGCAGGGCTGGCATGAGCTTCCAGCAGCAGAGTGCTCCCAGTGCTCATCCTGGACTGGGAAAGCTCCAGCTGAGCCCGGTGGGAAGAAGGCTTTCTGCACTCCCATGGTGTCCCCACCACCCCTCGCTGGGGCATTTGCTTAAATGCAAATCTCCCGATGTGTCTGGCTGCCATTTGCATGGTCAGCACCCGCCGGGCACAAAGAGCTTCTCTCCTGCCTCAGCTGCCACCTGAGGGCTGAAAGCTGAGCTTTGCCAGTGGAAAAACCCGGGCTGGAAGGGGAAGGCTGGTGAGTCTGGCAGTGCTGAGCCCTCTCCCTCCAGCTGACCCACCCGGGGAAGCCGAGGTGTGGGGCAGGAGCATCTCGTGGTGTGTGAGGTGCCCTGGCTGGGGTGTCTCTGGGGCAGTCCCAGCGTGGTCTGTGGATGCTGGGAACACGGGGGGCTCTGGGTGACACCCACCAGCAGCCGTGGGTACCACCCGGGCAGGGCAGCACGCCCGGGGCACAGGCAGGAGCATCCTCTAGGCCTCGGGGGGACACCAGGGGTTGGCTCCCTGTTACCAAGCAAGGGCTGGGTGATTTCCCTGCTCCTGAAGCTCTGTCTTCCCTGAGCTGCCAGCGGGGGAAACAGCAGCCAAGAGAGGATATCCCAGTTAAACCCACTGTGCTTGGGGTATCCCAGTTAAACCCACTGTGCTTGGGATGTCCCAGTTAAACCCACTGTGCTTGCGATATCCCAGTTAAACCCCCTGCGCTTGGGATGTCCCAGTTAAACCCACTGTGCTTGGGGTGTCCCAGTTAAACCACTTCATTTGGGATGTCCCAGTTAAACCCACTGTGCTTGGGGTGTCCCAGTTAAACCCACTGTGCTTGGGATATCCCAGTTAAACCCACTGTGCTTGGGGTGTCCCAGTTAAACCACTTCATTTGGGATATCCCAGTTAAATCCACTGTGCTTGGGATATCCCAGTTAGATTCCAGTCCCAGCCACACTTAGCACTGCCCTGGCCAGTGGACTGGGGGCACTGGGAGTGAACTGGGAGTGCTGGGAATGAACTGGGAGTGCTGGGAATGAACTGGAAGCACTGGGAATTTACTATAAGCACCGGGAATGAACTGGGGGCACTGGGAGTGAACTGGGAGCACTGGGAATGAACTGGGAGTGCTGGGAATGAACTGGGAGTGCTGGGAATGAACTGGAAGCACTGGGAATTTACTATAAGCACCAGGAATGAACTGGGGGCACTGGGAGTGAACTGGGAGCACTGGAAGTGAACCGGGAGCGCTGGGAATGGAATTAATTGGGGGCACCAGGAGTGAACTGGGAGCACTGGGAATGAACTGGAGGCACTGGGAATGAACTGGAGGCACTGGGAATGAACGCACACAGCGGTAGCAAAGCCCCCGCGGCCCCGCCAGCTCCCCCACCACCAAGCCGGGTCCCGCACCAGTGAAGACCCGCGGTGCCGCCCCCCGGGCTCCCAGTTTCCCAGAGCCAGCCGCGCTTCCCCCCGCCAAGGGCTGCGGAACGTTTGTGAGCGGCGCCGCTTCCCGCCGGGCCCTCTCTGCAGCCGCAGCCCCGCGGGCGGCTCCCGCGCGCTGATTGGTCGGCGGCTCGGCGGGGGCGGCTCCTATTGGTCGGGCGGCCGCGGTCCGTTGGCTTCCGGCGCCCCCCGGCGGGGGAGGAGCAGGCGGAGGGTGAGCGGAGCCCCGGGGGTTCCCCCTCCCCCTAGGCCGCGGAGCCTCAACCCCGGCTCTGGGATCCCCCTCCGGGCATCCCCCGGGCCACTTGCGGGCGGTAGCGGGGAGGGGGAACCTCCGGCTGCTCCGCTTTGCCCCGGCGGCGCCCGCGGGCCCGGCCATGCCGCCCGCCAAGGCCGGCGCTAAGGGCGCCTTGGTGCTGCAGTGCGAGTGGGACTCCTGCGCCTTCGTGGCCTCGAAGATGGAGGAGTTTTGCGAGCATGTGGCCCAGCACCTGCAGCAGCACCTGCCCGGGGAGCAGCGGGACGAGGTGGATCCCCTGGGTAAGGAGGTGGCGGCCCGGGGTGGGGGGGTTCGCGACGAGGGAACCTTCCTCCTGGGGAAAGGAGCCCCGCGGGAATCCGAGCTTTGCCGGCAGCTTCTCCATCAGCCCGGCTGTGCCCCGTTGCCGTTGCAGAGGAATACACGTGCCTGTGGCAGGAGTGTGGCTTCTGCTCCCCGGAGAGCTCAGCTGACCTCACCCGCCACGTCTATTTCCACTGCTACCACACCAAGCTGAAGCAGTGGGGGCTGCGGGCCCTGCAGAGCCAGTCAGAGGTGAGCCACTGCCAGCTGGACTTCCAGAGCAGGAACATCATCCCCGAGATCCAGGAGAACTTTCTGTGCCTCTGGGAGTACTGCGAGGTGAGCAGGGGGCGGCTGCTGCCGCCACTGCCCTCAGGTGGTGGCCGGAGGGAGGGAGAGCTGCCCCTGCCCCGCAGCTCAGCCCTGGCCCTGCCCTTTGTGCCCCTCCTGCCCCGGGTGTTCCCCCCTGCAGAGGTCGTTTGAGAACCCCGAGTGGTTCTACCGGCACGTGGAGGATCACAGCTTCTGCTCCGAGTACAAGGCAGCAGGGAAGGAGAACCACGTGGTGCTCTGTGGGTGGAAAGGTGGGTGAGGGGGTCCCTCTCTGGAGGGGTTTGCACGGGGCAGAGGCAGGGAGGTGGCACAGAAACCTGTGGCAGAGCCTCTCAGGTGAAACCCAAGTGTCTGCTCCTGGCAGGGAAACGTCCCTGTGGAGTTTCCTCGGTGGAATCCACCTAAGTGAGGCCACAGCTGGAGACTTGTGTCCAGTTTGGGCACCTCCAGCCCAGAGAGGGGCTGGAGCCAGTGCAGAGGAGGCCACGGAGCTGGGGAAGGGGCTGGGGAATCCATCTGCTGAGGAGGAGGAA
>JAOEGS010012936.1:31460-45243 GCA_025447755.1 Corythornis vintsioides | reverse complement strand
CTGCACTTAGCCTTGTTAAACCTCAGTAAGTTCTTCTGTGCCCAGCTCTCCAGCCTGTCCAAGTCTCTCTGCATGGCCACACAGCCCTCAGGTGGATCAGCCAAAACCTCCCAGCTCCGTGTTGGCAGTGAATGGGCTACTGTGTAGAAAGTGACCACCATCCCAGCCAGACCAGTGTATGCCCACCTCTTACACCATCCCACCTCACGTTTGAAGCTTAGCACAATCTGCCTCTCTTGCAAAGAATTTTTATTACTTTTTTTTTTTTTGAATTATTGTTTTTACTTTGTCCAAGTGTAGCATTTGTTTGGTTTTTTTTTTTAATGGAAGTTGAGATCATTGTTGTTACAGAGTTCAGGAGCCAAGATATAGCCTTAACTAAAAATTCCAAACACCATGGACAGGTTGATGTGATAATTTTCAGAGTGGAAATATTGTATTATTTCAAATCAGAGAAATTTTTTTTAAAGTCAAATTGGTTTTGGCCTTGCATCAATTATATTCAAGGATTAGTGCACTAAATAGCTGGGCAAAATTAGCTTCAGTTGTACTGTGCTTTCTGTCTATAAGCAGGTCAAGTGCAGTAGGGATTGCAATGATGACTGTATGTTTTCTCTGGAAGGATGTCTCTTGTTTAAGGTGACTCTGTGCAATCCAAAGAATGCATTAGGTAATAAATGAAAATTAGAGATGAACATTCCCTTACCCTACCCTGGTTTTAGACCTTGGGGAGCAGCCTGCAGCATGCAGGAAGAGAGTAACCTAGAAGAACTAGCTCTATCACACATTCATCAATTGGCTTGAATTGTCTTGTGATAAAAAGTGAGTAATCAGCATGTTATTTACACCTATGAGGCCGTTCTTTCTGGAGCATAACTTCAGGTGTCACTGAGATGGACCAGCTTTTGTGGAGGAAGTAAGTAATGCCATGAAATGGAAGGTTTTAAAGCAAATAATCTACTTACTTTCCTGCTGTTAATAGATTTGCTACTAGTTTTGGCTTTTATATTTTCCCAAATGGAAAGTAATTTAAGGTGTTTTGCAAAAAGCTCAGTGAGTCTTGACTTCACAACCAATTTATTTTTAATGTGACAAAAGAACATCTATTTCCATTATACTATGTTCGGTCATAATAACTCATTTTATAAATTGATGCATATCAATGCAGATTTCTCTACAGTAAATAGAATTTAAGAATAACTTGGTGAGTTTATTTCTAAATTATCTAAGCAAATGAACAACATCTCTGATTTTTTTGGTTGTTTCTAGCAGAAGTTTTATGTTACTCATTAATAATAATAACAAATAATAATTATATAGTAGAGTACTACTGCTTTCTCCTGGTATTTATATGATCAGACATTTTCATTATTTTTCAAATATGTATACATTATATTTTTCAATAATAGTAATAATAATATCTCCCACCTCATTGTTTTTCTTTCTTCCTCCTAGTCTGCTCCCAGTTTTCAAGAGGAGTCTTTGCTATTTTTGGATTCTATGACAAGAAGTCTGTAAATACCATAACATCATTCTGTGGGACTCTCCATGTCTCCTTCATAACTCCCAGCTTCCCAACAGATGGGACACATCCCTTTGTCATTCAGATGAGACCTGACCTCAAGGGAGCTCTTCTTAGCTTGATTGAATACTATCAGTGGACCAAGTTTGCATATCTGTATGACAGTGACCGAGGTAAGATGTGGTCTTTTTTTGTTTAAATGAGACTGATGAGAATCACAGAATAATTTTGTTGGAAAGGACCTCCTAGATCACCGAGCCCAATCATACTTAAAAAAGCAAAACAAAACCAAAAATCAAGAACACAAAAACCCCACCAAAACATCACACCAAAGACAGTCCCCTACATTCCTGAATGTATATACAGTATGTCTTATGGAGTTGTAAGCATGTGCTGTTAAGCAGGGTGAGATTAATCACATGTTGTAAAACACTTCCTATGAAAAGTTTGGTTTTTTTGTCTTAAAGAATCCTCTAAGGAGACAAAAAACTCGATCTGAGCATGAAGGACAATCTGCTACCACTGATTGACTGTGTACATACAAAATCCATAGCTAGGCACTAAGCAGGAAAGAATTTAAGATGCAGTCCCTGTTTCTTTTGGAGACTGCTTTTGATCAATACTAGAGTTCTCTCCTCTGTTAAGTTTGATTTTTTTGTTGTTATTAGACTCAAATCCACTGCTTGTGAGGAATTTACTGTGTGGTACAGCCTTCTCAAGTCCTATGCTCTTTTATGGCTGTAATAATGATAACAGTTTACAGACTGGGCATATTTTGAGGCATAGGCTTACTTTAGTGCTTTTTAATGTTTTAAGATACTCCCTACATCTTTTAGTTTGCCTGCATTAATTACTTTTTTCTTTTAGTACCAGCTCTCCACATTTACCTTTCATATGTTATAAATAGTTTATAAGTACCCTTGGACTGTAGTTATCAGTTATTTTAAAGTAAATGTTCATTATGTAACAGAAAACTTCCTATCAATCTCCTTTAAAGATGACGTGGAAAACAAGAACTATTTGGGATAATCATTGGATTTATGCTTTTGGAAGCCTGCCATTTTCTACCTTTGCTGATAACCTGTTTTGTAGAGTGCTGTGTGTCATTACCATTTTCACTGACAAAGCTGAATTGCTAAACAGTGCCCAATCTTAATGATATACTTACAAACTATGAAACAAATTAATTTTTAGTACTTTCTATATTTATGGATATAACCAATATTTTTACTCATGAGAATTATACCTGAAGCTCCTTTTTCATTCTACATCAGAAATTTGTCTCAGAGAAATGACTGCTGGTGTTCTGTGGTTGCAGGGGAGATGAATGTGCAAAAATTTCAATTGACTTGTGAGAAAGTCTGATTTTCCATTTTTCTGTAATACTATCTGCTATCCTTATAATTGCTCTCTACAGTTATGTAGAATTCTCTAGAAGGAATTGAGACATAAGTCTAATTCCTGTACTGCTCGAAATTGTTAAAATGGTATTTGTTGTAATGCAGAAATTCATTTCTATGAGGAATTTTAATGTTTTTATACTCATTTAATCCTTGAAAAGGAAAACCAGTCAAGTAAAATCTTTGCTGATTTTACAATATATTGAAGGCAGTTGCAGCTGTACAGACATTACTGCTTCCTGGCAGGAATGTGCTGAAAGGATAAAATGGAAGCAAAGTCCTGTAGTATGCTTGTAGGTATTAGCCTCGAGTCTACTTATCTATATGGAAAAAATATATCTCAGCACATTTTCTGTAGTTTGGGTATGACCATAGGCAACAGAATTAACAACTGCATCAGCACCACTGCAGAACGTGGGAATTCTGCCATAAACCTCAGTGAGGTCCCAGATTAAGTACAGTACTACTCAAGTGCTGAGCAAAAAGCAGTTCAATGGCATTTTGTAACAGGCAGCTGATCCTCTTGCCATAATTGGATCACTTCCCCAGTGTGTGGAATTCCAGCAGTGGGTCAGTGAAATTGCTAAAGTTCCATTCTGAAGAAGGTTGTAGTGAAGCCTAAAGGTTTTTACAAGGCTTTATCCCGATTCCTTGCAGCAATGTAAATAGAAATTTCGTGCAATTGGAACTGATTTGGCCCACACATATCTTAACACTGAGTCCTAACAGTGCATGCAGGTCAAGCAGGTTACAGGGGAATGAGAGAATCTCAAAAAACACGTTCTAGAAGCTTGTTATTCCTGAAGCTTTAGCAGTCATACCTTCTGTTTTCTCCTGTGCTTTACTAGGCTTATCAACACTGCAAGCTGTGCTGGATTCTGCTGCTGAAAAGAAATGGCAAGTGACTGCTATCAATGTAGGAAATATTAACAATGAGAGAAAGGATGAAACTTACAGGTCACTGTTTCAAGACCTGGAGGTAAAAAAGGAAAGACGAGTGATTCTGGACTGTGAGCGCGATAAAGTCAACGACATTGTGGATCAGGTTTGCTACTCCCCTTTCTTCAGTGACAGCACTCAGCTGTGTTCTAGGAGTAAACACAGTCAGTTCATTTCTCTTGATGCTGTTTTTGTGATGATTCTGCATCATTCAGAAGTGACAGGTTTGTGTTGAGGAGCACATATATGTCAGGCAGAAAGTGCACACACAAATCCTCTGATCCCTCCCTTTACTCAAAAGCAAGATAATTCTATCTGGATGATCCTGTATGGTTTTATATCCTGATTAGTAAAAAAAAAATAATAATCTTGTTAAGGCTATTTCACATCTAAGTAGTATGTTTTTATTATCTGTAGTTGATCCACTAGTATCATTACTCATAATGCACCGTATATAATATGTCTAGGAATTAGTTCTTGCACCTAGAAAGCATTACCTACTTCTAATGCTTTTTTCCAAAAACCTTTTGCATTTTGGACGAGTTGTATCTCTTTAACTTCCTTTCCGAGCTCTTTGACCTTCATACTGTCCTTGGGTGTCTTTCATTTTGTCTCCACCTTAAAGTCTGTTAACCAGAATTGCATGCTGTTTTCCATAGCAAAGGCCTCCTGAGCTTTAAAAAAGAAGAAAATTATGTCTTCTCTCCATCTACACATATATTATTTGCCAACATTTTTCTTTTTTTGTCGTTGTTTTCTTTTTCACAGCAGCATCACAGTGCTCTGATTTAAATTACTGTATTACCTTCAAATCCACCTCTTCAATCCCAGTGTCTAGGAAGGTCTTACTGTCTCTGCATCTTGCTGCTTCTGTTCATTCATGCAGAGCACAATGAGAAATTAGAAGGACAGCTCCCTGCTGGCTTGAGCTTGACCATGTGAGACTGTGCAGCATCTGTAGGTATATATCATCAGAGTGTACATGTGTCCATTTGTAGCTTTTTTGAAGGAATTGTTATTTTGGTCTTTGTTATGAAGGTCATTACAGTTTGGAGAGGCTCAGGCAATGAGCAGTGTCCTAAGCAGAGTGCATTGTATTTGTCTTTTTTATTTGGAATTCATATCCACAAACTATTTCTCAATTTTTAAAGATCAGCTTGAATTTGATCCTGTTCTCCAGAGCAGGAGGTTATTCTCCAACCTCCCTGTCATCTGCAGTCTTTTAAAATAGTATTTTCAGACTTTTTTTCCGTATCAAGAAATGTACCAAGTAGAGCAGTGCTTGAGAGAAATAGTACTGAAGGGTTCTCTTCAGTTGGTTCTTATGTGGCATTGCAGACAGTTGTTTGCTTACCTTAGAGTCAGTTTTTGTCTTGTTCACATCCCCTTGCTCTTGCTTGTAATTATGTCATACAGTACAAAAGCCTTATTAGACTCAAAACAATAGTAACAGCTGTTGTTTCCTCATTGGAAAGGGAAAGAAATTGCTTTGACATACTTGGATCTTGACTGCTTATCTTATCCTATAGATTCTTTCAAAATGAAGCAATATTCATTATAATGTCTTTCCTGATACTAAAATTTGGCTGAGTGTGTCTTCAGTTTCTCCTTTTATCACTTTTCAAAGATAAAAACTCATTACTATTTAGTTACCACTCATTTTTATTGTCTATTTAGTAATAGATAATTTTTTTTTTTAATTTGCTTCTTATTTTGATTGCAGCTCTGTGATATTTTTATTGCCCTAAGTGCACTTTGACAGATTCTGCTTTGTTTGGAGCCTTAGATTTTCACAGCTTATCCCCACAGACTTCTGCTGTGTGTGTATGTGCAAGCATATGGAAGGATGAACTTCTGTTTCTAATGATGTTGCAAGTCACTGAAGAGTTCTGGATAACTGGATCAGCCACACGTCAGTCAATATCATGCTAATTAGTTGTTCTTCTTAAAATTATTTACTGCTATACCCTAGAATATGGTCTTTTAAACTGCTGTTATCTTTTTGATATGGGTTTAGCCTTGAAATTCTTTTTGCAAGATAAGTTAGCAGTTTGTAAGAATTGTTGTAAGAGTCCATTTTCCCTACACTCTGTTTCTGTAACTTGCCTTCCATACATAAAAAGGTAAACCCACTTGAATTTTTTTTTTTTTTAATAGCCTTAATTAAAATTACTGTTTCACTGTTAATTTTATCTGTCTCTTAAAATGATGTTCTGAGTGGAACAATGGGTTTCTTGGCCTGCGAGTATCCTTTGAGTGTGTTCTGCTCTTGGAAAAGAAAAAGGGAAGCATATGTACTTCACATCTTGCTTTTCTACCAGATTTATTCCTGAAAAAAATTCTTCCCCTAAAACACCCTCAAGAATTTTCTTTTCATGAGACTGCCTAAAGGAGACCCATTGGATGAGTATCCCTTTCCTTTTTCTGTTTATTTTTACTGAGAAATGTGCAGCAGGCTTTCTATTGACCAGATTTTTCTTGAAAAATACTAAGGTATTATTTTCATTCTTGATATACAGAGCAGCAACTTCTTTACTTTCTCGCTTTCTATTCTTGAACAATCATTTTATTGTAGTGCTTTGATTTATCCCACTAACACTTTCAGCTGTCATGGCAGCCTCAGGTTCACCCAGTTGCACTCTGTATTCCTCGGATCTTTGTACAAACACAGGATGTGTTTGCAAAGTTACTTTATCATTCTTGGGTTTTTCCCTCATGTTACAGCTTTTCTTCCAGATTTCAAAGGTTTATATAAGTTGAGGTGAAAAATACTGCCATTCCCCAGCTCTCCTAAGACTAGTTTGTATTGATTGCTCTTCCCTGATTTGGCAGGTCAGTGTTACCATGCTCTTCATTGTGTGGCCTCTGTCTCAGGCAGCTTGGCAGAACCTCATTTCCTCCTATGGCAGCCTTTGGGCAGCTGTGTAATTACTGCCACTTCTTGGCTATCCCTGCCTGGCATGCTACTGTACTAGGAACACAGGGAAAAACAGCCCTTTGTGTCCACAGCTCATTCATTCATCATGGTTTTTGGAGCCAGCATTGAATCTTCTCAAATTTTTAACTGGCAGCATCCTTGGTGTTCCTATGCATGAATGGCATAGGACAATGGTTTAGAAAACTAGATTAATCAAATGCTATCCAGTGGCAGTTAGAGCAGACTTACCAGCCAGTGGTCAAATGACTTGCAGATGCTGGTTGTTTTCTCAGACTCCAATGATGAAGAAGCATTTTATGTGTAAGAGATCTGCTTGATCTAACTGAAATGTCTGTGGAAGCAGTAGCTGCATAAGAAATACATCTGAATATAGTTCTTAAACCTTTTAATAAGAAATGACTTTTAAGCAGTCTGAACCAAGTAACTGTTCTTGAATATTTAAATTCATTCATTAGGTATAAATTGAGCTCAAAAGAGGAATAATGAATTGCATGACATAGGCCATAGAAGTTACATCTCTCAGTCTCATACTCTAGTAATATAAAAGTTAACCAGTGCCTTCAGTTTATTTCTGTAACTTTAAAAGCAAGTATGTGGGTTGTCTTTCACTACTAGCCTGATAGAAGTTACAGGATACCTATTCTGAATATTTTAGTTCTATGTTAAATGAGGAAATAAATGAATCATCATGAAATGCTTTGCTTCAAAATGCAGACTCCCCCATGCAGACATAGTATAGTCTTGATGGGGTTTATTTGGGAGATGAATTCATGCTACGTGACTGACAGCAGAGATGTTGAGAAAACACCAGCTGGCTTTGCAGGAGATTATGAGGAAGCTGTAGGTCAATAATCAACTATTTGAACTTTAGAAGACTTTCTCCTCATATAGATGACTTTTATTAATGTCACTGGGCTTTTAAACTTTACAATTCTATGAAGAGAGCAGGTCTGAGCATGAATCTTTGAGGCTTAGAGCTTCTGCTGTGTGCTCCCCACTCTCTCCTGCCCAAGTTGTGCCTTGAATCTAGAACATAGTAATCAGTAATCTAGAGCACAGTGATCTGAACATGATCCACTCTTTACAGATCTTGGGACTTGAGCTTCAACATGAGGAATTTCCACTGGCAGAGAGTATGTTCAGTGGTGCATTAGGTAAAATAAAAGTAAAGCACAGAACAAAGTCAGTATTACATACTATAAAGCTCATAACTAGATTTTACATCATACTGCATTTAGTAGGTTTTTTTTTTAGTCTCATTCCATATAGCAGGTGAACATTCTCCATTATGGGGATATTTTTTCTTTTTTACAGGTTATCACTATTGGTAAACATGTTAAAGGATACCATTATATCATTGCAAATCTGGTAAGCATTTTAAATATTTAAAATACCAGCACTGCTCATTTTACTGTTTGTGATAGTGTTGTTATAACTATAAATAGTGTTATTATAACTGGTGTTATGTTTTAAATGCTTTTTAGAAAATAGAAAAATATCTTTGTCCTTGCTAAATGAATGCATGTATTGAGATGGTATTTGTTTTATTGGCTGAGTCTTTTCAGTGCTAAAAAGCCTCCTCTGACACTCCCATCAATGGGAGTGAAGGTTCCTCAGCACCTTCAGCAGAACTTCATTCCTTTTCTACATACCTTAGAAAAATAAGGTACGGAGATGAGAAAAATAACTTTCTGCATTATAGACTGATACATTCCTTCAGCAAACTCATGTTTCTTCTCTCACCTTCAAAGTAGTTAAAAAAATTACAGTTCTCAGCTTTCATTCTGCTAGGCTAGTGGATCTCAGTTTTACACATTTTCATTCCTCAGACTGGCTTGGTAATCAGTTTGAGTGAATCTTTTCTTGAACAGAGGTGATCAAACAGTATAGTTAATAGTGTTCCTAATAGTGTTCCTGAGGGGGAAAGTTCAGGAAACTCTCATTAAATTCTGTCAAGGTAATTTTTTTTAATTGTGTGAAGGTGAAGGATCATGTTACTGACATTAAAGTCAGCACTACTTCTTTACTGAAGCTAGAGATTCAAATGCAATGCTCTTTTTTTCCTTTTTTTCTTTTTTATAACAGACTAAGCAAATTCTATAGTCTTGAACCCCAATTAATCTGTTTCAGAAAAGAGTTTCAGGGGTTGCATGTTGTGAGTGCCTCTAAGTCATTTTTTGCATCATTTGTTCTTGGGATATGATGGCATTTGATATAAATTCCATCAGGACCCAGAGTGGTTTAGTTGGCACTCTGTCTTCCATAGTCCTTGGAGGGGCCTGAGGAAACAGATAGTGTGACTGAGGAAACCATAGTGTGTCTATCACACTTCAGACATAGTTCCTCTCTCCACACAATCTTTGATCAAAACACTTCCTCCAGGCAGGCAGTATTCTGAAGATTCATTTATGTCACTAGACAGGTGCAAAGAAGTCTTACACTCAAAAGGCCTCTTTAAAAGCAAAGCAGTAAGGTTTAATTTTTATATTTTCAAAATATTTTTTAGAATTAAAAATGTAAAGTATTGGTACTCAGAAAGCAAGCATAAAAGTCTTATAAAATCTGAAAATTGCCCTGTTAATCATTTCTGTTTTGCATTGCAGATGTATAAACAGTACTTTGAGTATCAAGCGAAACAAACATTTCCCAACAGTTGCTCACTGTGTTTCATGATGTTACCTTGTTGCTGTTTTAGCCATTGCTTTATGCTTGTAACAGGAAACCCATAAGATCTAAATCCTACTTAATCTTGTATTTGAAAATTTGCTTCCTACAGACTTACACAGTTTAAATGAAAATAGTGTAAATATTTTGTGTAATAAAATACATTTAATAATGATTTTGAAACTTTTTCTCTGCCATAAAGAAAATTTATCTATTAGTTGATCATATCCCAGCTTCTTCACTTTATCTACCTTCTTTCTTCTTTAATGTGATAATATTCTACTCCAGTCTGATCAGTCTGTTAAGAAATTGATTTATTTTAAGAATAAAACATGCTGATAGATGGAGGTCAAAATATACAATGAATGATCCTGTTCAAACGTCAAGTTCATAAGTCACAGAATCACAGAATGGTAGGGGGTAGAAGTGACCTCTGGAGCTCATCAAGTCCAGTGCCCCTGCCAGAGCAGGATCGCCCAGGGCAGCCCACACAGGTCCAGGTGGGTCTTGAAAGCCTCCAGATGAGGAGACTCTACAACCCCCCTGAGCAGCCTGTTCCAGGCTCTGACACTCTCCCAGTGAAGTTTGTCCTCATGATGAGATGGAAATTCACAGATTCAGATTCACAGATGTTAGGGGTTGAAAGGGACCTAGAAGATCATCTAGTCCAACCCCCCTGCCCGAGCAGGATCACCTAGACCAAGTCACCCAGGAACAGACCCAGGCGGGTCTGGGCAGCTCCTTGCAGGCTCTGGCACCCTCACTGGGAAAAAGTTTTTCCTTGTGTTTACCTTAAACCTCTTGTGCTCCAACTTGCTGGTTTCTCTCTGAGGAACAGACATGTTGACAAAGTTTCATGACCCCTGTAGAGGTGTCTGTACTGGCAGCAGCAGCATGTCCTTGCTGACTGTCATTAACGCACAGTAATTCAAGTATAGGAATTGTAGCAACTTCTGATCATGTTGTCAATATTTTGTTTAAGTCAGTATTTTGTGTAATTTGTATTCACGTTTGGGGCAAGTTAAAACACTGTCCATGGAAAACAAAATGTGCTGTTTGCAAGAAGAAGTGATTCTTTGTAGGGGCAGGAGGAGGCAGGGGAGGTGGTAAGTACTTCCATGTGCTTCGCTGTTCCTAGCAAAAAGAGGGCACAACTGTGGCTGTAACTATTCCTGGCTAAAAGTTGCTTGCCTAACTGTTATTGATGTCAGTGTTCCCTTTCTCCTTTAAGCAGTCCAATGGAAATTGCCAAGATAGTTTAGGAAGGTAAGCATGTCAAGGACAGCTCTTTATAAAGGTGTAAGCAGCAAGAGGCGGTGGCGAAACTGACGACTTAATCCTGGCAACCCAGGATTTAATCTTGGATCCTGTTTGAGGAAAAAGTTGGCTTATACTTCTGCAGTAGAAGTCCTGTGGTAACTTTTATTTGTATATCCTACTGAAAGATCTGCTGAAACTGCTGGAATAACAGACATACTGGTTTTTTTTTTTGTGCCCAGGGATTTACCGATGGAGATCTGTCAAAAATTCAGTTTGGAGGAGCTAATGTCTCAGGATTTCAGATAGTTGACTATGATGATCCTCTGGTGTCAAAATTTATACAACGTTGGTCAACACTGGAGGAAAAAGAATATCCTGGTGCTCACACTAGTACAATTAAGGTATGGGTTATATGTGTTTCAGCTTGGACAGATGGACAGGGAGTTGTGAATTGGAATAGAAAGACAAGAGACAGAAAACACCTTTCCAGATCTCCTGTGCTCACATCATTTTGTATTTCTCTCGGGTACTTTTAACATTCTTTCTCATAGGACTGTTTGAGCAAAGAACCTGCACTGTCAACAGTGTTCCAGACAACATTATACTTTCTTGTGTGCCTAAATCTGTGCCTTACAGCTTGTTAGGTAATTGCTTTGGATGTGATGATGTATTATCTGCTTTTTTGTGGGTTTTTTTCTCTTTCTCTGTGCTTTGAAATGTTTTAAGGGCAAATGCCCAGTCATGTGAAGGCTTCCAGGGAGCACAGGTCTAGCATTTTCAGATAAAAAAATCTCCCAAGGTAACAGAAAGAGTGTTGCTTTTAAAAGGCTTTGTAGGATTTAGGCATATGTTTTAAATTAAATGGTATGCCTGAGGTACAGAATCATGGTCTGATTTCAGGCCTGAGTAACAAAAGATGTGGCACTGGGCAAATGGTTAAACTTCCCTGAGTTTTCACTCTGGCTAAAGCTAGGATCATAGTACCTTCCTACCTTCTGTGACCATCATTAGAATTAATTGGTGCTTATAAGCTGTTAAAACAATAAAGCAATTTTTAATGGTAAATAATTTATTCCTTTAAGCAATACGATCAGCAGTTGTATTAAAGATGAGTAAACATAAATAACTCTAAAATGTATTAAGAAAAAAGTTCTAGGCATAACTTCTTAGGTACTGTTGTTTGAATATGAAGCATATTCTTGATTTATAATGAGATAAATAAGAAGTTTCAGCAAGGAATAGAATTAATGGAAAATAAATCCTAATAAATTAATGGAACATAAATCCTTTAAAACACACAATCTTAATTTAAATTAAAAAATGAAGTTTGTAGGATCTTTTTTTTTTTTTTTTCCTGAGGCCAAATTTAGGGATTACTTACTTAAAGCTATGATTTTTCTGTGGTGATTTTTTATTATAAAGTCTTTATGATGGAGCAGGTGAATTTTTCATTTGATGTTTGACAAACTGGAGTGTATATCATACCTTTAGATACGTTTATGTTATGTATGTGATGTACATGTGATATGTATTGCTATCATTTAGGAAAAGGCAGGGAGGGTTGTGGCTTTGGGTCATTAATATAATTCTTCTGTCTCTCTGATTATTGAGTGCCCAAATATACCTACCTACCTACCTATTAATGTTTCAGGTTCTTCAGAAATAATCACAGTGAAACACATGAATAAAATAAAAAGGTCTAACTGAAAAACCAAGATGCAGTTTTTCCTCACTGATGTAAAAAATAAATCAGTGGGACACAGTGTTAAGGATTTGGGTGTCTCTAGTATTGCTAACAGGATGGAGGAAATTGCAAGGGTGTTACAGAAGTAGCTGCAGTGTTTTATTATAGGATTAAAATCTGTAAGTTTATCACAGGTACTCCCTTTATTTCTTCCATGATAGATCCCTCCAAATCATCTAGAAATTGACAGGATTGAAGGAGAATGGGGGTGGGTTGTTGAGATTAACTTTGTTAAGGATCTGAAAAGTAAATTAATTGAAACTTCTATTTTCACTAATTAATTTAAAAGATGTTTTAAATTAAGTTAAAAAGGCTGATCTATCTTAGTTTATATATTGTCTGCTCAAGGAATTTACAGGATAGCACTGATAATTTGTAAATACTAGAGGTACTGAGGCAGGGAGCAAAATGTGGTTATATATTGCAGTGTTTGGAGACATTGATTGTATCAGTTACTGTATTTCTTTGTCTAGCTTTATCTTTTACCCTTTATACATGCATTACTTGTCATTTTTGCCTGCCACTGCATGTAACTACAGAGATACCTCACATTTCATTCTCCTCCTTGAGGGAGAATCATAGAAATCATAGAAACAGGCAGGAAAGGTCTTTGAGTAGTCACGCAGCCTGTTCTCCCAGCCTGAAGGCAGAATTAGATTGTGCAGTTCCTGTGGATAGTGATATCACAACTTCCCTAAGTGCTGTTTCAGAGCTGACATTTTTTAGTTGGTTTTCTTGATTTGTTTGTTTGTTTGTTTGTTTTCTGGTTTTTGTTTTTGTTCTAACCTAAAGCAGCCTTTAGTATCACCTAATTGCTTACTTCTTTATCTAATTTCAGCAGTTAGGAGGAAGGTCTACCTTTTAGCTTTTCTTCTATATTTGAGGCTGATTGTTATATTTGTCCTTATTTCCTCCCTTGCTAAACTAAATAATCCCTATTCCTTTGAATTTTCTACTCTTAAGATCCTGTTTATCATTTTATTCTGGAACCTCTGTTTTTGTTACCCATCTTCTTTGAAGTGCCAGCTCTACATGTGAGTGCAATGCTGTAGAAATGAAAATAAGAGCTTCACATACCTCAGAGACAGTCCTCCTTTCAGGGCTTTCTTTTGTGTTACTTTATTTTTTATTTTACTTGTGTTTTTTTTCCTTACCATCATGGCACTGTGGAAATGTATTTATCATAGAATCATAGAATGTTTAGGGCTGGAAGGGGCCTCCAAAGGTCATCTAGTGCAACCCCTGCAGGGAGCAGGGACACCCTCAACTAGCCCAGGCTGCTCAGAGCCTTGGCCAACCTCACCTGCAATAGCTCC
>JAOEGS010012936.1:0-19360 GCA_025447755.1 Corythornis vintsioides | reverse complement strand
CCTTTTTTTTTTTTTTTTTTTTTTTTTCTGCTTATTTAATATCACTGAGGGCTGAGGAAAAGAATATTCTTCTGTATTGAAAGTAGTTTTTGGTGAGGAATTGCAGTCCAGGAATATCCTTCCTATTACAGTAGTAGGTGAAATCCAAAGGCCACGCACCTTGCTATAGTCAATTTTAAAAGAAGTGAAAGAAGGTCATTTTCCCCTAAAAATATCCTACAGGGAAGAGTGTTCAGATAATTCAAGTGCCCCAGTTTTTTCAGTGCTGGGTGTGCTATAAAGCATGTCTTTCATGTAAGATTTAGACTTCCAGGAATGTAGGTCTAAATGTTAGGCAGGTGCCTAGCTTGGGCTATAAACCCTCCTAAAGCAAACAAGGAGATAACCTAATGTGTTGACAGTTGACAGGGTCAACTGAAGGGACTCACACCAATTAAAAGAACAGGCTTATTTTACTGTTTATCTCCACATGATGCAAAACTAAAATAAGGCACTTCATGAGAAAAAGGGCAAGTTGTTTTCTTAAAAGCAGTGGGGGCAACAAGCAAGGTAATGAACCTAATCTGTACTACAGAAAGCAAACTATAGAGATTAAACAGGACACATCAGCAATTGCCCTGTTGATACCTCACCATCCTGCAGACCCAGTCACTGGGGAGCCTGTCCTGGCAACTGGGAGATCCTGTGCAATGTGTCTGCTTGTAGTTGAGGTCTCTGAAGTCACTGCAAGAGGGTAGAGCTTTTATAATACTTAATTACCAGATTCATCAAGTCAGGATGACTTCAATTTTAATTTGTGTGGGAACAACTGGTGTCATTTTCCTTGTTGAGTGTCACCCAAAGCCTGGCCAAGCTTTGAGTGAGACCAAGGGAGTTTTCCTATCTTGTTTGTTTGTTTGTTTTTAACCACATATTTCTCAACAAGGTCCCATCTTTGGATGTGTGTGTATATGCTGTTTGTTTTTTTGTGTGTAGATGTGGGAGGAGATGTAGTCTAGAAATCTATAAACACATCTCCATGAGTAGTATAATCAGAGAATTTATTATTTTTAAAAGGTAAATCAAGGTAAATAGTGGAAATTTTTTTCCCCTCTTTCACCTCCATCAACTTTCAGCCATAGCTACACTCAGAACTATTGCATAGTTGTAGTGAGAAATGAATGTAATTCACATTGAAGATCTGCAATTTAGACTTATTAGCACTACCCCTAACCATTCTGATGGAGAACACTTCATTAATTTGAATTATTAGTTACCTTTTGTATTAGTGACCTCCAAGCCAAATACAGACTCGTCTGATTTAAAGTATGTCTTGCTGTCCTTTTTAAATATATTTCTGTGTTTATTGATTAATGAGTGGATTGTAAGGTGAAGCTGAAGATGGTTTTTAATTGTTTTCCACTTCTTTTCAGTATACATCTGCTCTGACTTACGATGCTGTTCAAGTGATGACAGAAGCTTTCCGTAATTTGCGTAAACAGAGGATAGAGATCTCCAGGAGAGGAAATGCTGGAGATTGTCTTGCAAATCCAGCTGTACCCTGGGGTCATGGTGTAGAAATAGAAAGGGCATTGAAACAGGTAACTTTCTTGGAGTGAATTCTGGGAGAAGTGTGTGTTTGAAATTCTCTGTATATGCTTGAAAAGAGCCATCCAGTCTGCTAAGCTGCCTGGATCTTGCTGGGAATAATGTGGAATTGAACTCTTCAGGAACATTATCTCTAAGTGAATGTATCGTGTATGGAAAAGACTATAAACTGGATATTTCTGAAATACCAACAGTCACTTATGGAAATACAAAATGCATCTTCTAAAGAGAAGCAAACGTAATTATACCACTTTGATCTTTGTTTATGTAGGTTCAGGTGGAAGGTCTAACAGGGAATATAAAGTTTGATCAGAATGGAAAGAGAATCAATTTTACAATAAACGTCATGGAACTCAAAAGCACTGGTCCTCGGAAGGTAATTCCAATTGTCTTACAGTGTCTTTAAAGGTTTTGCCATGCTAAGCAATGGGACAAGGTAGGTAATGAAACACTGTGGATTACTTAAAGCATGAATTGTGATAATATTTATTCATAGGTGTGTTCTAAAATGGCCTGACAGAACAAATTAAAAATAGGTATTATTTCTTTCGAACAAATATGAGCTTTTATTTCTGGTAAGTATTACTTAATTTTTCTTTGTTTTGTGGATTAAGCTTTTTGGTTTCTGATCTGAATTGCTAAATGTGAGCCAGAATATGAGGAAATATGCTTCTGAGTGCCAAATGCAGAATCAATATTTTCAGTGAAGTTTCTTTAAATATGATTATCTTTCTGTTCTAATTCCAAACTTTCAGGAAAAGCCAGTTTCTATTGTATTCCCTAATCTTGGCATATTTCCTAACCCTTTCATTCTTGCTCTTTGTGATGTTGGTACTAAAACCTGTTAATATGCAAATGAAAACAGTGTACCTGTATTGGACAAATTAATTTGAACAAATATCATTAGTTCAGTCTTTTTGCTATGTTATAGTCTTCATCTACATCAGTAAACCTATTTACATTAGTAAATCCGTAGCTAAAATAGTTCTCTGTGAGCAGAAATCAAGGGCATAGTAATAATGGCCTTTACCTTTTCTGTGAAAGTTCATATTCACTGTGTCTGTGCATCCTATAAACTCTCTTTAGATTGGATATTGGAGTGAAGTGGACAAAATGGTTGTGAATCCTCTTGATGGCCCTCTTGGAAATGAATCTTCGGGACTAGAGAATAAGACTATTATTGTCACCACTATTTTGGTAATTAACCTCATATTTTGTCACAAGACAGTCTGTCCTACAGTGATTTGTTTCTCATCATTATGTTAGTTTAAGCATACTGCCTTTTTATTATTTGAGGTTGTGACCTGTTGCTCATGTAAATAAAAATTGTAAATGAAAGAAACCTGTGATTCAGTATGTGGTTTTGTTTTGTAGAAGACAAACAGTTATTGATTGAACATCCCAGAAAATTAAAGACTTTAGACCTGAAAATGAAATTCCTGCTTTCAAAGGAGAAGAACTTTGAGAAGCAGAATCATAGCATTAGTTTCAGAGAATGGATTTTGCCAAACAGCAGAGACTGCATCAGTGTTTTGGAATTGTAGCTACTGTGGATTATAGTGTAAAATGAAATGAGAAGTTGCATTCTAGTTGTCTAGAAAATAACTTTATGTACTGTCAAAACATCATTTTTCTTTAAGTTACACAGCTTCTTTATCAGTTTGGACAAGTAAGTCACAGGCTACCATGGGAATGTCACTGGATGCAAGAATAATTTAGTAACAACTGATCAAAGAGAAGATGCATAACTTCAGTATGAATTACAAATCATTACCAATTTTGCTAATGATAGATCTTTGCCACAAAGTTATTAAGTATCATACCTATTGTTCATGTAGTAATTCAATAAAGACACAGCCTTAAAAGCCTGAAGTGTTTTCCCAGGGAGGGATGTAGTTGTGAAATAGGAAATAATTTTCTGTATTAAGACAACAAGAAGAATAATTAAATACCTTTGTCTTCTTCCATCAAAAATGGATGAGAGAAATAAACTGATTTTGGAACTTACTCTTTCTTCTCTGAATGCATAACTCCTGTTAACATTCATGGTCATTATTAACATACTGCTGGGAGTCACTATACCTGTAAGTATTTTCATTTATGTATGACTGTGGAGAACACAGCTTTTAAATGTGTTAAGGACATGCCACATTAATAGTTAACAGCTAACATACATGTAACATGTATGAGTGATATATATTCTCCCTTTTTTTTCCACATGTCAAAGGAAACATTATAAACTATGAAGTGCACAACTGATAGATCTGTCTCATTACAAACTAGCTAAAGCAAGTTCTTTTTGTGCAGGAGTCCCCATACGTCATGATGAAGAAAAATCATGAAATGCTTGAAGGAAATGATCGATATGAGGGCTATTGTGTGGACTTAGCTACAGAAATTGCAAAACATTGTGGATTCAAATATAAGCTCACAATCGTTGGGGATGGCAAGTATGGGGCAAGGGATGCAGACACGAAAATCTGGAATGGGATGGTTGGAGAACTTGTTTATGGGGTAAGAAAACATTTTATATTAAAGCCATTCAAGATAACTGGTAGAATGAATGAGATTTTGTTTAGTTTTCTCAGTAGAGGAAAATTACCTAATTCCTTCGATAGAGAAGTAGTAATTTGTTTTGGCATGAAAAGTTTTGAAAGTAAAACATGGAATTAGATCTCAAATGCAAATGACGTTGGGGGAAGTGCATGCATATTTCATCCTTCTCACCAGGTGAAAGGCAGTGTACTTTACTAATACTTCTAAATGTCATCTACTTTTAAAAGGGCATGTGTAAAAAGGCAAGCTTATAATATGCCAGCCATATGTTTATTGGTATTTCAGTAAACCAAACATTTCTGAAATTCTCCATAGGGTTTATTGGTGAAACAAGTATTGCCAGTGTCTCTGCTGTTGTATTTTTCCATTTGTGAACTGCAGTAGAAGCTAAGCCATTCTTTGCTCTGGTCACCATATTAGCTATTATTTGCTCTTTTCTTCCTTTACAGAAGGCCGATATTGCAATTGCTCCATTAACTATAACTTTGGTGAGAGAAGAGGTGATTGACTTCTCAAAGCCCTTTATGAGCCTGGGGATATCAATAATGATCAAGAAGCCTCAGAAGTCCAAGCCAGGAGTGTTTTCATTTCTTGATCCATTAGCATATGAAATCTGGATGTGCATTGTTTTTGCCTACATTGGGGTCAGTGTAGTTTTATTCTTGGTCAGCAGATTTAGCCCATACGAGTGGCACACTGAGGAATTTGAAGATGGAAGAGAAACACAAACTAATGAATCAACTAATGAATTTGGGATATTTAATAGTCTCTGGTTTTCCCTGGGTGCCTTTATGCAGCAAGGATGCGATATTTCGCCAAGGTTGGTTGCTCACCCATTTCAACTTTGTGCATTTTTGGTCTCAGCCAGCTCAGCCAGAGAAGGTTCATGGTGCATATATTTTCACTCGGAAAGAAAGTAATTATTACGTTTTCTCTTGCCCTAAAATCACAAAGGTCCTTGCAATAAAAGCAGTGGTCTGAGACACAGAGGAATGATGAATGTGATCGATACCGTCCTAATGTCAATCATACATTTGCACAGTGAAGTTATATACACCATACAGAGACTGCAAAATGCATAAGGTTCAAGTCATTCCATGCCTTCTTGGAGGGGTACCGTGTTTTTGCTGCATATTCCCATTTTACAGTTGACAGTGCTTATGGTTCACCACAACTGTAATGGGAAAAAAGGTAATATAGTAGTCACAACAGCACTTTCTCTCTTCAACATACTATGTGTATCATAACACATTTATTAATGCACTTTTTCTTTCTACAAGAAAGCCTTAAACTGAAATAAAAGTCATATGATGGCTCTAATTTCATGTGCATAGTTGCAAAATACTGCTGTATTCCCATGGCCTAGTTTTAGAAATGCCACTAAGGAAATCACTAAATTTAATTTGAAGGTGCAGTTCATAAATGCTTAATTCCTCATGGATTTCCACCTACTTTCTTAGGGACAACTGTAAAGCACTTCAGTTAATTCCTGTGCAGCTCATTAAATATTCTTTTTCCCATGTGCACGAATGATTCTAGCCTTGACTCGGCAAAGTGGTAAGTAGGTAGGTAAATAACTATTTTCTACTTGAAGGAACTACAGTAACAAGTGAAATAGGGCAAGTGGGTTTATGGAAATAGATGACATACCTCATTGTACTATGCAATTTAACTTTCTTCTAAATGTCCTAAAGTAAGACAGGGCACAGGTCAATTTCTAGTGAGTCCAGTGGTTAGTGTGCAAAATAAATGACACCAAGGGAGCATTTCTTATAGTTGAAGTCATGCATTTCTGAAGACAACAGCAGTTTTTCAAGTTATTCTACTGTGGAAATAGCAGAGCATCTACTGTGTGAGAACTTCAGCAATAGTATGTAAAGACTGGCATACCAGAGTGAAATATACCAGCCTTTATGATGAAAGATGTGGTGGATTTGGCACGTAACACAATAAGTATTGTATAAAAGAAATGAGATAGTGAGGAGAAAGCAAATAGTTTAAGATGTGTTCGTTTCAGTCCTCTGGGGTTTTTGTATCAATTACATACTTTACAGGTTTAGTTGTATGAAAATACCCTATTAGCTACAAAATTATTTTTACTGAATCAAGGCCACAGTAGAATAACAGTCTTTTTGTTTTACTGTTATTATTTTACTGGCTGTTAAAGCATGACAGATGTTGTGCACAGTTTGGTAACTTCTGAAAGATGATGCAAGAATAACGGTAGTAAATTGTTATCATAAAAGGTGCATGAAACTCAAATCATTTGGAGATTCAATATTTAGTTTCAGTGAAGTGTTTAACAACACTTTTATTTCATTACAAGCATGTACAAACTGCTTTCTTCAAAAATAATAAATTTATTATAAAAATAGGCAAAAGCTGAAAAATACCTCAGTTATTTTTGTTCTTGCACCAAATATATAATTATGGATTTTTAAATCCTTGCAAACGAATCAGAGTCGATATGAAAAGCAACAGCAAAATATCTATATAAAGGTAATTTTTACTCTATTCATCATTTTTCAAATAAAGATGACGAGCATTGTAAGAATTTTAGAGTGTATAAGTAACTAGAGTTCCCTAACCCTGCATTAGAAGGTGGTACTAAGCAAGACTGGACCACCTGGAAACTGCTCTATAATAGAAATCACCATGTTGCCATCGTGGGCAGCGTGGAAACAATAGAGTAGAAAGAACAGAATGATATATGTATGGGAATGAGAACAAAGTTTTCCTCATCTTCTTTGAGTTAGGAATGTGCTATATTTTAGTTTTTAATGATTTGATGAATGAGGTGCTTGTATGGGTTCATATTATGCTAGTATTCATACCAATTGTTATAAACTTCTCAAGATGTACTTAAAAAAATAAGTTATTTATTTAACTGGGACATGTGGGAGCATCATGTCTGGACTGGCATTGAGCTTCTTCTTTTTTACAGATTCAGTGGCATCTTTGTTTGCTGACAGATTATGGGCTTTTGAAGATTATTATTTTTTTTTTTAGCAGGTGTCATCAAAACCTGCAATTCAGATTGTCAGAGACCTTTACCTTGCAAATTTTTATCATATAATTCAGTCTAATTGTAGAATTCTTGTATACTCAGATTACATCCATGTCAAAATAACTATGTAATTTTTTTTTAAAAAAATGACTACGCATGTTTACAGAATATATCTCAATGTAGAAGAAAGTTGTATTATTTTTTTTTCTATGGTCCTTTATAATAACATATTCTGGACCACTTCTGGCTTGATTTTCATGTTTTAGACTGAATTTGTGAGTCTATTGTGACATGGAATAAATCTTTAATGCCTAAATTATAACAGAGATTTTATACAATATAAACTAGTAAAAATAATTTGTCCAGAATTGGTTCTATTTATTGTTGTTCCCAGTTTAATAAATCAGCTTTCCATAACGATCATGTTTAAATATGTGTGTATATAAAAATAGTTATATCTATATATCTATTTAAATATCTTGTCAAAATCATTGTCTTATTCAAATTCAATAGGGTAGGTGAGTGATTTGTAATTTATTGACTTACTAGACAGAGGAGACACATCAAGACTAAGCTACTGAAATGCCTTAGTACTAAACTTTCAACTATATGCACGTTTCTAACAAATAATTAAACACATCTCCAAGGTTTATGTACTTTTTGCTATAATTACGTGTTTGGATACAAAGTAGTAAGTAATTTCAAAGTTTAAATGATCATTAGAACAGTGTCAAGTTTGAGAATAATGGCAATATCAGTATTTCTTTTCTATTAGATTTCTAACATTGAAAATCATTGAATTTCAGTAGTTGTGCTCTATGCTGTCTTACATATTTTCTTGAGTTCTCTTTTCTTCTCTCTTCTTGAGCAGGAGATTTAAAAACAAAGATCCGTTAACAGCCCACCTGCTGCAGTTAAAAACATCGGATTGTTATTACTTAAAAATACTCTTTCTTCACCATTTTTCTGTATTATCACTGATTGTTTCATGTCCAGTCCTCAGTTTGTTAAATGCTTATATCTTTCAAAAGTTGTGTTCACTTTTTCATGTATGGCTAATCCCTGGGCCAGTTTTTAATGCAAATAATGCTGTTTGTGTCTCAGTACACATTGTCCACAACAGCAAAAGCCACTGTTTAGTAGAAATCAGTCTTTGTCTGAATGTCCTAAGAAAATAAGCAAGCTTAAAGTATTAATTTTTCAGTGCATACTGGTGTATCTGAAAGCACCGTTACACTGATGTTGCTTGATCCTCTTCATAATGCCACACAAATGCACTTACTTCAGAGGGAACAACAAGCTGCTGTGTAAATGTAGCACATGATGATGGGAGCAGTTTCCTTGCAGGGTGTTCAGAACTTTGAAGAACTGGATTGCTAAATTCTCCCTAAAGTAAACTCTGGAGTCCTGATTTCAGCAAAGATGTATCAGAGCATGCCTTGGTTTCCATCTGATTAGCATGCAGACCTGTACTGCGAAATAGCCTGAAATGATTCCCTGTAGTATAATGCATCCTTTGCATAAACTGATAACATGTGTTTCTTTTTAGGACTTTCATTTCACTTTACAAATCCATTTCATACTTGTTATTAGATCCCTGTCTGGGCGCATTGTTGGAGGTGTGTGGTGGTTCTTTACCCTCATCATAATCTCATCCTACACGGCTAACTTAGCTGCCTTCCTGACGGTTGAGAGGATGGTATCTCCCATTGAAAGTGCAGAGGATCTTTCCAAGCAAACAGAAATTGCTTATGGGACATTAGATTCTGGATCCACTAAAGAGTTTTTTAGGGTAAGATTTTCTACTTTTCAGATTTCTGTTTGTTTTAAATAGATCTTCACTCGTGTAGATGTGTTTTCCCTAGGCTTTATTAAAAGGTTTGCTATAAAGATGTGGTATGTGCAGCCTAACTTGCAAGTGTAAGTGGATTTGTTTATTCATTGTCATATTTTATCTGTCTATAAATATAAGGGTCGTATTATAAATATGCAGAGCAAAAGTGTCTGCAAGGAATTACCTAAACATATTCACTGTAAAAAACAAGATGGGTTCAAGAGAAGGGAGTTAAGCTGTAAGACAGGAGCTAACCATTACAAACAAGTCTATATAATAGCTGTGCTGTATTTTAGGTAGTTACACATGGAATAGGGACACAAGAAAATTTGCAGTCATATTTTAAGAAGTATTTCACATGATATTTCAAGCTTGCAGATGGGGAATGGGATACAGCCCTGTTGGCTGTTACAGTAAATCTGTGCCTGTTTCAAAAACACTTACTGTGTGTATTTGCATTATAGTAGTGCCTTGGAAGCTTATCAGTCCTCACCTTCTACCTCTGCATTTCAGTTTTAAAAATGCATGGGACTTCCAATGGGTGAGTCTCATGCTGCTCTTGAGACACCAACTAAAGTGGTGAAATTATCCAGTGAATGAATGAGACACTAAAGCTTCTGGGAGAAACACTATGAGTGTTTTGACTTCTCTGTGTGTTATATGTGTATAATGTGTAAGGTGGAAGTGGTCTGAAGTGCTTAAAAAAGCCAAGAAACCTCTTAATTTCATGGTTTTCGATGGATTACGATACTGTTAGTTTTAAACCAAATGTATTTTTAAATAGTTATAAATATTATGTTCACACTTCAAACACAGCTTGCTATAACAGTGAAATGAAACAAGTTCTCAAAAACATTTTTATCTACTGTATAGTTAGAGCAGTGGCTGCTCAATTATAGTTTTCACTGCATTCTGTAATGCATCTGGTAGCATCCTAAATAGGAATCATGCTTATTTCAACTGTAGAAGAGAATTACTTGCAATTCAGTTTCTGAAATAGTTTCTCTTCAGAAATTTTTAAGCTTTATTTTAAAACAATATGTCTATTTGCATGCATCAATGTGTAGTTTTTGTGCTTCTAGCAGATATATTCATATTTCCAATTATACTTTTACTATAATTATACTTTTTTCTGGTGATTACTTGAGCATTAATAACTTTTCTAAAAAATTCGGTGGAGGCTTTGTGGGGAACACCTTTTGTTAAGTTAGATTTGGCTCTAACGACAGGGCTACAATGATCTCTGAAAAGTTCTTCTCAGCAATTCCTATTACAAACAAGTTGGTGTAAAAGCTGTAATGCAACTTCTCAGCCTGATGGGTTTCTCTACAATTTGTTAAGAATCATTTAAACTTGGCCAGATATTTTTTCAAGAAATAACAGCTGTCAGAATTTCTTTCTAGGAGACCTGGAACTCAGGTTTCAAGAATGAAAACCTCTCTGCTGAAGGCAGTGTGAAAGCAGTTTATGTCATTAAGGAGACTAAAATTTCACCAAGAGTATTTTTGTATGGTAACTGGATTGGAGTGGATGTGTGATTTTCATATGACCTGAAATTAAGACTTGAGTTCTTTAAGCAGCTGGAAACAATTTGAGTATTTTTCTAACAGCAAGCTAAAATAGACAGGATTTTTCTCTTGACACTGTCGTGAGTTAAAATACACATTCAGGGGGTTTCAGTCTGTCTCTTTTCAAGAACTGGTATTAACTGAAAGTTTGTTTTCTATTGATGAAATATATACTGGACCTACATCTTCATTTGTACAGCCCTAATTCCTGGAACAGCACAATATTAGGGATTGTTATATACCAGGGATAGGAACAGGAAACTGAATTTTCTTTGCTACTAAAACATGTTCTGATAATACTTTATGCAAATGGGGAAGAGATGTTTCTCAGCATTTTCCAAAAATGAAATGTCAGTAATAAACTAGATGGTGATAGTTGGCTTAAAAATCCTATCCTGAATAGCTGAATAAATATATGTGTGATGCTAATTGAAAGAGATGGGTTCAAGTTGTTGTCCAGCCAATTTGACTGCATAAACAGCAACTCATTGAGATGCTACATTAGCTTGGGTATGTCGAGGATGTCACATTACCTTGTTTGCCATTTTGTTTTGGGATTCTAGCCTTCCAGACATCTACAGTTTTGTACATACTACTTGAGATCTGCAGTAGCTGTGGCTGGCTCCAGTGGCTGGCATGGTGATTAGAGTAATCCAGATATAACTTAGAAAAACAGCATCACAGAATAATCATGGTTGGAAAGGACCTCCTAGATCACTGAGTCCAACCATACCTACAGCAACAAAAAACCTAAATACCTGATTGTTCAAAAAACACAACCACCCTGCATACCTGCCACTAGAGCATGTCATGAAGAACTATGTCAACTCATTTCTTAACTCCAGGGATGGTGACTCCACCACCTCACTGAGCAAGTGGTTCCAGGGCCTCACCAATCCCTCTGTAAAGAATTTCTTCCTAATATCCAATCTAAACCTCCACTGCTGCAACTTCAGGCCATTTCCCCTGGTTTTGTCATTAGTTACTAAGGAGAAGAGGCCTCACCCACCTCTCTACAACCTCCTGTCAGGTAGTTGTAGAGGGCAATGAAGTCCCCCCTCAGACTCCTCCAAAGTAAACATGCCCAGCTCCTTCAGCCTCTCCTCATATGACTTGTTCTCTAAACCCCTCATGAGCTTTGTAGCTCCTCTGGACACATTCACAGGATCACAGGATGTCAGGAGTTGGAGTGGACCATGGAAATCTTTGAGTCCAACCCCCCTGCCAGAGCAGGACCATATACTGTAATCTAGCACAGGTCAGAAAGGAACACATCCACGTGGGTCTTGAAAAATCTCCAGACGGAGAGACTCCACAACCTCTCTGAGGAGCCCGTTCAAGGCTCTGTGACCCTTACAGTAAAGAAGTTCCTCCTCCTGTGCTCCAGCTTCCATCCAGTTCCCCTTGTCCTATCCCAGGGCACAAGTGAGAAGAGGCTGCCCCCTTCCTCCTGACACTCAGCCCTCAGATATTTATAAGCATTTATTAAATCTCCTCTCAGGCTTCTCCAGACTAAAGAGCCCCAGGTCTCTCAGCTTTTCCTCATAAGACATGTGTTCTAGTCCCTTAATCATCCCTGTAGCCTCCACTGGACTCTCTTGAGTAGATCCTTATCTCTCATGGAGCTGGGGCACCCAGAACTGGATGCAGTATTCCAGGTGAGGTCCCAGCAGGGCAGAATAGAGGGGAAGCAGAAGCTCCCTTGATCTGCTGGACACAGTCCTCCTAATGCACCCCAGGATACCATTGGCCTTCCTGGCCCCCAGGGCACACTGCTGTCCCATGGAGAGCTTGTTTTCCCTCAGGACATTCCAGCATCTCAGTGTCTTTCCTATAATGAGGGGCCCAGAACTGAACACAACACTCAAGATGAAGCCTCACAAGGCGTGAGTACAAGGGCACAATAACTTCCCTTCTCCTTCTGCCCCCACTGTTCCTGCTACAGACCAGGTTCCTGTTATCCTTCTTGTCCCCTGGGCACTCTGCTGCCTCATGTTCAGCTGGGTGGCACCAGCACCCCCAGGGCCTTTTCTGCTGGGAAGTTTCCAGCCACTGCTCCCCCAGCCTGGAGCTGCTGAGGGTTGTTGTGACCCAAGGGCAGGACCCAGCCCTTGGCCTCGTTGTCCCTCAGACAATTGGCCTCAACCCATCATCCAACCTGTCCCAGTCCCTCTGCAGAGCCTCCTGCCCTCAAGCAGATCAACACCCTCACACAATTTGGTTTTGTATGCAAACTTACTGAGAGTGCTCTCAATCCCACATCCAAGTCATCAATAACGATGCCAAACAAGACTGGTCCCAAAACTGATCCCTGGGGGACACCACTGGTGACCAGTAGCCAGGTGGATTTCACCTCAGTAATGACAACCCAGGTGGAGGAAACATAGTGGCTCACCATACACCCTTCACACAGTATGGGAGTAGATGCACAAGCTAGTCCATATCACTTGACTTGGAGATAACAGCCTTGACACTCATGACAAAAGATCTGCACTTTACGCTACTTTAGCTATGTACTCCCTAGCTTTGAAAGAAGTACAAACTAGTAGGAATAATCTTGCCAAGATATTTTGGTAGAGCATCAGTTGGCAGTGAATGAAAAACATAGCTGAGAAAAAGGATGAAAAATCATAGTACCCTGGTGTTCCTCTAGTGCTGCTTTGAGGTGTGAAACACAAGCTTGCTACATGCTGCATAGAAAATATCAGTGCAGAAATAATGGATTTATCAGTGTTTTTAAAAGAAAACCAAAAAAGGTAATGCCCTTTTTCAGAGCTTTGCTGAGAAGTAATCATCAGCAGGAAACCATTACTTCTTAGTAATAGTGTTAGCTACGATTTTACTTTAATGGCAGATGCATCAGGTCTCTTACTATATATTTGTAAATGTCAGAATATGTCGTAGCTTTTCTCAGGAGATCTCAAATTTGCTACTAGTAAATGTGGGTGTGATCCAAGTCTTCAGAGTTCTGTTTCACTGAGATGGAGTACTTAATCACTTTTGCTACTTATTGGTGCCTTTGCTTTAGGGAAAGTGCTTTTAGATTTCTTACTGCACCTGAAAGCCTAAACAAAGACATGTAGTACATTGCTGCTGCATTTTCTCTTGGGTTCACAACCTGAAGTAACGGGCAAAACCTTGAAGAAAATATGTGTGGCTGTGGTTTTCCAGAAGTGCATCATTTTTCTAAAATCAGTAGTGGATTGCAGTGGTAAGAATGTGAACAGGACTGCAATCACTGCTTGGAATATCCACGAGTCCTTTCAGTTGCTCTTACACAGGTACATCATCTCTGCAATTGTCCGATCACAGATATTCCTTGACAAAGTGGTAGGTGGTGGAGGAGTAGAATGTCATCGCTCTGGTATGTATTATTGACAGGCCACAACCACACAGTACTTTCACCAGTTATTTCTCAGCAGTAAATGTGGTTGAGGTATGAATGAGTCAAGAATCATAGAACTTTGAAGGGCAAAAAACAAGTTGCTAACCTAAGAAGACAGACTACGGCACACCTAGCACTGTAGAAATTGATTTTAAAGCATTGTCTTTATATGTGAACTCCTCAAGTTGCCTTGTGTACTTTCATGGGCTATGGCAGTGGAAGAAATAAAGTCCATGTGCAAACTTAACATTCACTGGAACGTTTCCATGCTTTCCACCTACTTGAAGGCATATTAAAAAATAATATCGAAGTGATACAAAGTGAGCAAAATCTAACCAATTTTAAATTTAAATCATGTTTTTGCTGTATGCCAAACACTAGTCACCAAAAATATGTACCAACCCAATAGACAAATCTATCATGCTTTTTTTTTTCAAGTTTTTCAACAGTCCCATGTGTAAGGTAAGAAGGCATCCCAAAAAGAAAACAATTACTTACAGAACAATAATTATGCTAATTTACATTATTTCTGTCTTCATTATTTATTCTTTAAATTTCTTTATATGTATATTTTTGAACCAACATCATGACATGAACAGAGAAAACATCTGTTTACTTCCACATGTTTTGGTAGACCCTTTGCCAAAGCAAAACCAATCGTAACTGTTCCATAACAAAGTAGTAGTATTTAGCTTTCAATGAAAAGACTATTTGTCTTGTATAACTATGTGGGACTATGTAAGAGTTGCTTGTTCTTGCTTAAGAGGAAGTGATTCCAGAATGAAAGGTTGGGCATGGGAAAAATGCTACAAGGATGATAATCCTTGGTGTCTTATAAAGAAGTCCTCTTTATGAAAAAAAAAAAAGAAAAAAGAAAAAAGAAAAAAAATGCAACAAAGATAAGAAGAGCTGACAAAACCCACTTGAGTCATTTCTGCGAAAGTGTTGTCTGCTGGGAGGCAAAGATTTGTCCTGGAGATTAGTAGTGTTGTCTTTTCTGAGGGTCTTCAACAGATTTAGAAGTACTTTGAAATATATTTTTTCAACTTAACAAAGTTGTTAAGTTGGTGATTGTTATCATGCTTCCAGTGTTACAATTTGACTAGTTTCACAGAAGTCTTTGCGAGGTGAAGGAGACAAAAGACTCACAAAATCTGTAACTTTTGACAGTTAAGATTCAACTCAGTACCTTAAAAGCCTGGGGCTTGATAGAAAAGCACCTAGGTGCTTTAATTGACAAGAGGCTGAAGATGAGGCAGCAGTGTGCCCAGGTGACCAAGAAAGCCAATGGCATCCTGGCTTGGATTAGAAACAGTGTGAGCAGCAGAAGTAGGGAGGGGATTGTCCCCTGTACTCAGCACTGGGGAGGTCACACCTTGAGTATTGTGTCCAGTTCTGGGCACCTCAATCCAAGAGAGATCTCGAGGTGCTGGAGAGAGTGCAGAGGAGACAACGAAGCTAGGGAAGGGCCTGGGGAGCAAATCTCAAGTAGAGCAATTGAAGGAGCTGGGACTGTTCAGTGTGAGGAAGAGGAGGCTGAGGGGAGAGCTCCTCACTCCCTACAGCCACCTGAAAGGAACTTGTAGAGAGGCTTGTGCTGGGCTCTGGTCAGAGGTCACTAGTGACAGAACAAGAGGGGCTGGATTCCAGCTGCACCAGGGGAGGGTTAGACTGAGCATTAGGGAAAATTTTTTCACAGAAAGAGTGTTCAGAGCCTGGCACAGGCTGCCCAGGGAGGGGGTTGAGTCCCCATCCCTGGGTGTGTTTAAGGGTTGTTTGGATGTGGTTTTGAGGGACATGGTTTAGGGGTGAACTTTGTAGAGTAGTTAATGTTTGGACTTGATCCCAAGGGTCTTTTCCAACCTGAATTATTCTGTGATTCTATAGGACTGGCATTTAATAAATCTGTAAAGGAGATACATGATTAGAGTGGATGGGTTAGTCTTTTTAAGTTTGAAAGGGAAAAAAAGTGTGTATAGCTGAAATACTGAGGAGAGGTAGATCTGGGCAATGAGATAATGGAAAGACCATCCAAGAGCCTATCAGTGAAGATACAATGACACTTTCTTTTGTTGTCTAGAGCATACAAGTTATTATTTTTCAATTATTTTCTTGGGTTTTTTGAGGTCGTTGCCACTGGGCAACACACATAATAATTTTTTAAGCCACTGTGAAAGTATTTTAAAAGAAGTAATGCACTAATCCATACTTCCTTTTTTCCTCAAAGCATCTCATTTTGTTACTTTTCTCTCTTCACGTTACCCAAATTCCTCATATCTTTTGCAGACAGCTCAGTGAGCCTAGTGACCAAAACACTGTGGTGCTTCAGAAGCCTTGTTGCATGTATCACATAAAAATTTGTTGGAAAGCTTGATTTCAAATTATTATTTGCATAATGTTTATTATAAATAAAATATATCCCTTCCTCATAGAACATTCCTTCCTTGTTTCTAAGTAGAAATTGTTTATATAAAGAGACATACTATTCCCTGATCTCTTACAGATTTTCATCAAGTTTTTTTAAGTGTTCTTGTCAAAGTATGCTGTGTAGTAGATAATTTTGTGCTCAGCAAAAATTATTTTGCAGCAGTGTATTTTAAAGATTTTCTACTGTTGTGTGATTTATTTTATAAATTTATACACTCCAAAATAAGTATCAAAGAGGTCAAATTCTGTTTACAGTACTTCTGGACACAACTCATTCTATAATACCACACTTGTTATGGTTAGTTTTCTGATTAGTTTATGTTCAATTGTTACAGTACATTAATAATTATTTTGTAGCTTTTTTTTCTTTTCAGTGTTTGTTCTCCTAATGCATTGAGAACAAGTATGTTTTGGTGGCTTTATTTTTTTCTTGAACTTTCATCTCTATCGACATAATTATGCTTTTCTTGATGTCCAAGGAAGATATTTTGGTCTTTGATCATAGCTCTTCCATGTCCGTGTCATAGTTTGAATTAATTGTTAGTGACTATGGATGAGATGTACTTCGTATGCCATCTGAGATCTCAGCAATGCTTTGTGAAAAAGGCAGTTATATTTCTCTTGTCTTTTGTGGAAATAAGTTTCTCCCAGTTGTATCATACTGTTTTCTAGTAGTCATATTGATCATAGCAATAGACTTGTGTTTCTTCTGTTTTTATCAACTGAAGATCTTTGGTTTTATTGCAGTTTTTGTTTGGTTTGTTTTGTTTTTTTTTATTGGTCCCAAAGTGCTGGACCATGCTTGTGAATTGGAAAGTTGTATTCCATTTCTATCATTCTCGTGCTCAGAATTTTCCACTTCTCATATAAAACAAATATTTTCTATTGACTGGCTTCATGTGTTTCAATATCTCAATTTCTTTTGCTACAAATACTTACCATTTCTGTCTTGAAATGTTTTCACTCCCAGATGTCTCTGAAGCTGTGTGTGTTGTGCAGTGCTTCAGAGCAGAAGAGCAGTAGTGACTGAATGCTTTTTCACTCTTGTTAAGTCCAGGCAGTATGGTTCTAGACTCTGGAAATAGCACCTGCAGGTCACTACAGATCTGTGAGTGATTGTGATTTGGGATTTAGGTTATTCCACCTCCCTCTTTATGGGTGCAATAAGTTCTTTTTGTTTTGCATCCATCTTTTTATTGATCATTTCCATTTTTTTGTACCCTCATTCCTATTACTTACTCTTCCTTTACATTCATCTTTGTGAAAAATTAAGAAGTATTAATTTATATTCTGGTCCTGTGTGTAGATTGTCTTTCTTCTCTGCATTTCTTCCTACCACACAGCAGACAGGCTTTCCCTTCTCCCATTCTTTTTTCACTTGTGAGATTTGAACACCTGTTTGCTGTTCTGTTCAGTTTATGCAACAGACTGTTTTGGGTTTCCCCTGATCAAGATCCTACTTGCAAATCTACATTTGTATTATTTGTATTACGTTGATATAGCAAAAGTGTAGTTATACATACAGTAGCACTAGAACATAACTGTAGTACAGCTGCCCCTAAATCATGAGGTCTATTACAGTAAGCTTAATTTGAGGAGTGGGCAGCAGATTTTTCTTGCAACCAGCACTTCAGAAAGAACAGATGGATTTAGGTCATCATTTTGGAAATTAGATTGCGTGATATAATCTCAGGTTTTTTTGTGAAAAGAGATTCACATGGTCTGCTTTGATTTTATGAATATGATGAATAATGGGGATCAATTTCAATTCTGTTGAAATTAATATCTCAGAGAGGACTAATTTCACCACAGCAGTTAAATGGTCTTTAACATTAACATCCCTTTGTAAGACAAGCCTTCTTGAGCACTTAACTCTTTAAATCACATTCTTTATATAGTATGGATATCATATATGATTTAATATTTATAATATATGATATTATAAAAATGCAATAACAGCTTGTCTTGCACATTTGTGGAGAAAATAGTGTGATTAGGCTTTTGAGGACTAAGTTCGTGAGGTAGAATGTTTTACATTTTCTATTAATAAGGACAAATGTATTGAAGAGATTAAAAGTAGCTCAAATAAATAATGGAAACTGTTAAGCCATAAAACTTCATTGTAACAACATGTAACTAATTTTTACCAGAGCTGAATAAAATTACCAATATATTATGAAATCTATATCTTCCATCTGTTTAACTTTCATTCACCCTAAGTATTCACCCAGTATAAAAAAATGTTTTAAGTACTTAATCTTGAGCTAATTAAAGAAGCTAAAAACTATGTTTTGTCCTTTCCTGTGTTTGTTGGATGTATCAATAATTGATTTACTGTGCAATTTGGCAAGATTCTCTTGCTGTTATGCTTTCTAGATCCTGGTGACAATAAAGTTCTGCTCCCACTGTAAAAGATCATTATCTAGTAGAATGTTAGTAGTCTGATGAGCTATTTCTGTCAATGACATACTAATTATAACACCCCAATTTTAAGAATAATAGGACTTTGAATGACAAAATGGAAAAGTTATCTGATGACCCACAAAGTACAGTTAATTAATTTGGTAAAGTTTTGCATAATTGAATTTTATAACGAGTTTCTTAATGAAGGTAGTATTTTACATTTAAATGGGATGTGTACTTTGTAATAATAGTTTTCATAGTCAAAATGCTTAGTGGTGACAAAGTTAACAAAAAAAAAAAAAAATTGGCTCCTAGGGCATTTTTGTATCAGTTATTGTATTTTCATATTGTACTATAATGTTGGTGTCGTTTGTTATTTATGCTAGTGGTATAAATAACATTCCTGTGTACACTTTAATGTCCCCTTGCAATAGCAATAGGCCATCATAATTAAGTGCAGTGCAGATTATTTCCATATTATTGCAATCTTGTAGTCAAATCACAGAATCACAGAAAGTTAGGGGTTGGAAGGGAGCTAGAAGATCATCTAGTCCAACCCCCCTGCCTGAGCAGGATCACCTAGACCAAGTCAC
>JAOEGS010012935.1:8166-19380 GCA_025447755.1 Corythornis vintsioides | reverse complement strand
ATGTCTCCAGAGCAGGAGACTCCACAACCTCCCTGGGCAGCCCCTGCCAGGCTCTGCCACCCTCACTGGAAAAATGTTTCCCCAGAAAGGTTCCAGGCTTGTCTAAGAACAGTGCTCTGAAGTCCTACAGACTGTAACAAGAGGTAGTGTCCTGTCCCTAACAGGAAAAATCCCACTTGGTCATTATTCCTCCTCCCAACCCAGACATGAATGCCCTAATGTCTCTATACTTGTGAAAGGATCTGTGACTTCAAGACCAATACAGTTAAAACTAGTAAGCAAGTTTTTAACCAGTTTCTTCAAAGGAACCCAAGACTTGGCATTTAGCAGTAACAATTTTACTTGTACGTTTTAATCCCAGTTAAAAAACCTACCTGTATAATAATTTATGCAGTCACATTTCTTATGAAAATAACAAGCTTTTTGTGCCACAACTTTAGATTTTTAATTCAAATTTGAATTCCTGTTTCTTACAGAATTATCTGAGTTGTAAGGACTCTCAAGGAAGACCCTTAACATGTTTTTTTAGGATTCACTCAGAAAATTCCATGGATTCCAATTTCTGATACACATGTGCAACTAACAGTGAAAATCATTTTATGTTCCAAAAAGTATGTATATATATAATGCTGTATTAATAGTCATCATATATTTGTATTCAAAAATATTAATATGTATCAATTTATAATGCATAATTGAATAAACTGGTGCAAGAGCTACACCAGAGAGCACGTTATTCTTGCAATAATTGCAATAGCTCTTATCTAATTGCTGCAAGACAGCCCAGAGAGCAGGCACATGATACATACCTCAAAAAAGCTCTCCACGTACTGCAGTATGTACACCCCACAGTCACTGAAGTTGTTCTGTTGTGGCACTTTAGGGTTGGAACCTTTCATGACATCTTTGGAAAAGCTTCTCTTGTTGCCTTTCCTGACTTCCCATTCCACTTCTAAATATCTGTGATAAAAGACCACACGAATTTCAACTTCCACTTTCTTGGAAAATGCTGGAGAGGAAAATCAGAACCAAACCAAACCACACAGACAAAACAACCCAACCAGCAACCATCAGAAAACTGGAGCTGCTGGAAACTTACTCCCTCAGCGTTTTCACCACGTTTGAGCGGGAAGGGCCTCTCAGGGAGTCCATCAGCAAAATGCAGGGCCTAGGGGAGAACACAGGCTTAGGGACACAGTATGATGTTCCAAAGCTAGCTAGATAGAACATCATGACAATAAAACTAGATAAATACCATGAAGTTTTGCCAGCACTGCTGTAATCTCCTAACTGGGGATAGCTAACTGCAGTTCTCTTGAGATTTAGCCATATATAAAGTAGAGAGGACTTTGGAATAAGCTCAGGAGAACCAGTAGTGTCAAAGGAAAGCACTGGTTACAGGCAACATCTGGTTGCCTAAAGAGCTCCTTGGTGTCCAGTGCTGTTTTAGATGTACAGGTGCTGGGGACACTGGCAAGACACTAGCAAGTAAGGCCCAGAGCCCATGAAGACCCTTCTGGAGTAGCAGTGGGAGAGCAGATGGGGCAGCACACAGAGCTAAAGATGACACTAAATAAGCATTCTGAACTAGTGATCCTACCCATCACTCTGACATCTGACAGTTACCAAACACATGTGCTCTATCTGACAGACCTGGGAAAAACAAATCCATAACCAAACATTTCCTAGAGCACCAGGTCAGCTTGACTACTCCCTTGCACACTGCAGATGCTCCCCTCATACCACTGCATCCAGAGGATTCCTACCTTTGCAGTAGCTATCAACAATCACAGCAGCCACCTGATGGAGAATCCTTTGTGGATTTATACAACAAAGCAAACTCACAGATTGAAAGATACATTTTGAGGGATTTTTTACCTTTTCACAAGGTAAAAAAGTAATTTTTAAAGTTCTGCTTTCCTTTTTTTTTTTTTTTAAACAAATCTACACATGCATTGAGTTCTTTATAGAAACTGCTAACTAGTAAATTCAAAGTATCTCCATGCATTTAAAAAATATTTTAGATGTATGCAACTTTTTAGGCATAAGCATATAATGGTGAATGTGAATAATGTTTGCCTGTACTTGTTTTAATTGCTGATAAAAAGTTATTATTTTACATATGCCATACTCTTTAAAAATGCACAGTTTAGTACTTTGAGGGGGAAAGAAGGAAAGAAGTGAAAGCTTTTGAGGTAACAAGCAATTTTAAAATATGCTAATAGTAAAGTATTTAAGGGCCCTTCATTACTTTTGATACTTAAGTGTCAAAGACCTTATGAAATTTCATTTTTGGATTAAAAGAATGTCTAGTGGAAAAATATTATTTACAGATCATCATCAGAATGGGATCAATTTAGCCATGCTATGATCAGAAGCTCTTAAATTGCTTAAAACTCACAATACAGATTTTTATCCCTTCATGAAAATGTATTAAAAACAATTCATACAGATTCAGTATCAGGTGTAAATGCACCACTCTGTCCTGTACCATACCAGTGTCTTGTGAAAGCCCTTCTAGTAACCCCTGTATTCCCAATGAATGGAATAAAAACTGGAGAAATACATTGTGCAGACAGACAGACACAGCTGAGAAGACAGCAACTTCAGTAACAGTATTTCTAGCAATGCATTTCTTTCACAGCAAAATGCAAGCACTTGCAGTCAATTGTTAACAACTAATTTCTAGGTTTCAAACATGAAAAGTTAGTTTTAAGAGTTTTAAAGGAAACCAAGAAAATGTAACTGAATTTAGTATTGTGGAACATTTTTATATTAAAATAATAATGCTAAGAACAGAAAGAGAGAAAAAGCTAGAACACATTTAGGTAAGAAAGAGAGGCAATTAAAATTATTCCCATATACATCTACTAATCTGAGTGATGACAAATGGTTCTCTTTAGTACTAATGTAATATTTAAAAGATTTTTGGGGTTTTAACAGAAACCCAAAAAGCTATAATTTCACTCTTAGCTCCATTCATTACATTTCCTGCTCGCTGAGAGTATAAAATTCTCTTCCCAACACTAACACCATGCTGATTAAAGTGCTTGAAGACTCATGTATGACCATTTCCCACCATTACTGTCCTTGGACATTTCCACTGGAGTGGTTTCAATACTCACTGTTTGCAGATAGTGGGCTTCAGGTGCCACAGCCCCATCTCAGAGTTGCAGTTGTCATCTACAAGGCCACCATCATCACTGCTGTCTTCCTGCAGAAGCAACACGTTTACAGGCATTTGTTTTCAAACAGATAAAATAGAAATTACTGCTATACTTGTCATTTTTTTATCCAAGAAAAGAAGTTTAACAAAGAAGAGAAGCTGTAACTGAAACCTTTTATTGTTTGCAAAGTTTGCATTACCATCTTCTAGTCACGTTGTCTCAAATCCATGCTGGGATGACTTGAAGTCAACTCTGCTGTTCATTTAATGACCATGGAAACCACAAAACTGACATTTTCAAAGCACTGTTGGCTTAAAAGAGGTGAATCTCCATTGTTTGGTTACAATCCATACTGTCAATACTTCCCCCTGCTATAATTAGTAGCCAATTGCTTGGCAGCTTCGTGTGTGTTACCTTCTAGGGTCAGTGAGACACAATCTCCAATGAATCCCAAAGGAAAATTGGGTCTTTGCTCCAGAAAGTACCAACCTGGTTCTTAGGATGAGGGAAATGAAAACTGTAATGGTATTTATTACACATCACAGGCTGCAAAAACAGTCCTGTCACAAACTTGGGAGTATCTTTGATTTCCATATGGATTTCTATGAATGATATGAAGTTTTATGAACAAACCCACTGAGTTGTTAAAGTAACACAGTACCCATGGTTTCCTACCCTTCTCCTGAATTCACTGTTGCTACCAGAGATCACTGCATTACAAGGAAGGAGACCCCTCACTATCTGCAGGATCTGGGATTTTTTGGTGAGATTTATGTACACTTCACCAGCACACAGGATCCTATGACTGAAATCCTCCAGCTATGCTGTGCAGATGCTATCAGCTACTGCCTAGTTCCCAGTGCATTTGGTTTTTTTGCAGCCTCAAGCACAGTTTGGGCAGATGTGAGGGTGCACTCAGCCTGCTGTGGTCTAACATTTCTACACTTGCTTTGTGTATTCTGCAAGGTATCAGTGATGGCTTCAGCCTCAGTTCAGTTCTAAGCTACACTGCAGTGAGGGATCTCAGCTGAAGGAGCAGAGCTGATCATGTGCTCTCCTCCCTGCCTTCATGACATACTTCAGAAACACTCATTCTCCATCCTCAAAGAACTCTTAACTGCCACAGAGTTGACTGAAAGGCACTTCCAGGAGGAAAGAATCACATAATATTTGGAAAAGTGGCATGACAGGAGAGGTGGGCTGAGTCTGTATGAAAAACACAGTCAGGTTTCAACATGAACTGGAGTTTTTCTGTGTGCACACATATACATACTATTTGGAAGACATTACAAATAGCTGCAGACTTTGGAAAGTAATTGTTTGTTCTGGACTCAAAGGTGAAAATTGGGTAATTCCTATGCTGTATATTTGACAGCCTCTGCTTTTTTACTTTGGACAACTTGGAGTCATACACCTGAAACATGAACAGGAAGGCCAATTAGAAACAGTGAATGTCTAACTCCTGGCTTGCTCACATTGAGCTTATCTTGTAGAAGCAACAGAGCTATAAATAATGCCCTCACACCCAGGAGTGAGCCAGAAAAGGCATTTTCATCAGTCTGTCTACAGTTCTAAAATACAAACATCTTCCAATCTGAACATTACTTGATTATAAACCCATGTTGTTTAAATCTGATTAGGAGAAGCACCAATTTAAACAGCACAGCAGCATCTACTTATAAATGTGCCTGCTTATATTCTGGAAGTGAAGCTGAAAGAAGAGTTACCTGTTTTGGGGTCTGGTAGATAACCATGGGAGTGGGAGAGATAAATGCATTGACTTTCAGACTTCCCACTAAAATCACTGGGTAATATTGTCAGTATGCTAATGTTTAATGAACAAATGTACAATCCTCTCCTTCAGCTAATTTGTAATATTTTGTAGATACTCTGTGCTTTGGATTTGACACTTGTCAAGATAAACAGCTTTAGACATGGACATTTACAATGTGTATGCAGCTTTTAAGCTGCCCATTAAAAATAAAACACAACAGTTTGTATTTCCCAAATAAAACTGCTTAATTTTTTTTACCTGGTTATCTTGGTCTTCAGAAAAATCTATAAGCTCATCTTCATTTAGTTTACTGCCATCAGCTGAGTCTTCACTATAGTTTAGCCTGATTTTGTGCAATCCATCTGTATTAATCACAGATAGTAGCATATTTAAACATCAAGTATTTTGTTATCTTTGAAGACCAAACTAAGTTTAAATACCTCAGATCTGCTCACACTAACTGTGATGCAGCTGCCACAGTATTTTATTCATGCATATGAACAAAAGAGCAAAGAAACTGTTCCTTATTCTGTGAAATGCCTAAAAAAACCCCAACTTCTAGAGCCCTGGATCAAAACCCACCATGAAATCAGTCTGTAGTTCCATGAAGCCTTTACAACAGTGTGAATCAGTGTGGCTGCCCCCCTAATATAACCAACTGCAGGTTCCCATCCCTAGCTGCTTCCTCCCATGACACCAAATACATCCACACCCAGAGAGCCAGAGACTGAGAAAGTCAATCACATGCTTATTTGTCAACTTGAACCAATTCCTTGATCAGATTCACTGTGCAGTTTTCTGCAGATCTGTGCTGGTAAAAAAGGGAAAGGCAGTTTGGGCACAGGCTGCTGGGGAGGGCAGAGGAGAAGATCAGCTCTCCTGGGTGCAGCAGCTTACAAACATTTGTGAAACTTCATTGTTTGCTAGAAGAGTATCTGGAAATTCCTACTACCTCTATTTAATCACTTGGGAAACATCAGAAGAAATAAAGAGTACCAGTTGTTATAGCTGTGCCTGTGGAAAAGGCAGATACAGTCAGCTGCAGGCTCACCAGTCTTAACTGTGTTACCACACAAGACTTCAGAACAGACTTGGATTGGAAAACAATAAACTATGTTGGAAATATTAATAACTTGGGCCAGCAAAGCCTGAAATCTTCATAAGCAAACTTATCCAAGAAAAGGTTATACATCTAAACAATCCCAGAACCAGAAATGCTGGCTATGGTGGGTGTCACTGGAGGATGTGTGACTTATTAAAGTAGAATTTCTCTAACAGTCAATGAACTAGCTAAGGGAGTGGGGAAAAAAAACAACCTGCATTTGAGAACACTTCAACAGAGACTCTGCAGTAACACACTGGAAAGAGGTTATCAGTGGAGTTCCACAGGGACAAACTTGGGAAGTAGTCTCACTTAATATCTTTGAAAAGACCTTAGCACAAGAAGTAGGCCATACAGTGATGTGACTTCTTGCTGACAGTGGGGAAAAAAAAAAAGAGGTATGAAGAAGAAGAATATCTCATAAAAGGATTAAGCATTAAAAAGAAGATTAGTTAAGTAACTGAAAAAAAAAAGGGTTTTTTTGTATGGTGTCTTTAAAAAGTTATTTAGGTATCAACTCCTGCTCAGTTACAAGTAACACCAGGACTTAGCTTGAGACTGAGACACTGAGGCTGAGATTTTCATGCACAGTAGACATTTAGGTCTTACAATTTCAGGCAGACACCAGATTCATCAGTTCAGTTTCTGAATAACCCTGTGTGACCCAAACCTTGCAGTGAGCAGAGAAACCCATCTTTTCCTGATGCCTTCATCTGCCTTTAAAGCATGCAGGTCCTTTATTCACCTTGGTGCAAATGCTGTTCCAGACCACAGGAATTAGCCTCTGCAGCAGGGGGTGCATGGGGAAAGCCTCTCCAAGTGTAACACAGAGGTCATGTGAGAGAATTATTATTAGTTTTTAAAATTATTTTCTTTTTTTCTATACCTTCTATCAGGACATAGAAGCAAAATATTGTTGAAGCAAAGCCTCAAATGCTAGAAGACACTAGAACTTCTAGAACTAAGGTTGCTCACACCATCTTCATTCAGCTCCCCCTGAATTGAGCACCCACAATCAACTATTTCCTTAACAAATACAGATTTAAGTGATGCAAAGTGATAGCCACAAGATTATTTTGTGTGAAAAAGATCACACAACTAAAGAATTCATCTTAAGAAGATCCACCCCTCTGCCATGAGTTGCATCAACAGCCACAAAAACATTCTACACACATTGGCTATAAATTATACTGCAGGCACTCAAACTTCAGCCACATGCTAAACATTGTGTGAACTTCATACTTTCAATTTCAATAGCAGCAGCAGGCACCTTATTTTTTGTCATTAAAATGTGCATATCTGTATAGTTACATACCCATAGACTGACTAGTAGCTGTGAATTCACCCTGTATACCATTTTCATCTGGAGTCCTATGGTTTAGTTTGTGGCACGCTGGTTCCACAGTGTAGGGTTCTTCCACCTCACTGTCTATTTGATTTAGTTTTCTGAAAGCACTTTTTCCCCTACAAGGACTTCTTCTGCAACATGAAGATTCACTGTCCTCTGTTTCAACATTTGGGTCAATTAAAGCTGTATTATACTTTTTGGTCAATGTCTTCTTTGCTGTGGACTTGGAAGGTGAGTTTTGTGCTTCCATCTCATTTGGCAAAGGAGATGGTGTGTTGCTCTCTCCATCTGAAGAGGAAGATTTTATCTGTGTTGAGGCATTTTCATGATAGTGGGGGTTTGGTTCATATTTAGGTTTTTCTAAACCAGGAAAACAGATGACAGCCAAAAACCAGTGGGCCCTGCAAATTAAAATAAATAAAAAACCAAACATTAAGAACTAGCAATTTCAATAATGCTCATGGTTAAATGTGAAACTGGTAAAAACCAAACAAAACACTGTGTACACACACATACAGATAGAACACCTTGTCCCCACAGTTCTTAAAGATAGATGGTAGTAGCTGCTCAGCTCTTCTGAGCAGGTGTTACTCAGACTTCAGTCTCCTCAAAAGGTAAGATCACTCCCTTCAGTCACCAGCAAATTCATTACTGTGATGCAGTCAGTTGAACACAAGTGATGTCTAAGTATTTATTAAAATTTCTTCATACTTTATGTCTTTTCCTTCTTTGAATTACAACTTATTTCTAACATTTTCTTTATTGCAGCATGAACTACAGACTGCAGAGGTCATGTTCTATGGCTGCATGAAGGTTTCTAGTGCTCAGTACTAGCAGCACAAGCAGTCACATCTAATGGCACAGCTGAACTGCTGCTGTTCTTCTGGCTGTAAGATCTTCCAGCTGTGTATGACACTTCACATGGTTAATAAAAATCTTGTCAACAGTGAATTAAACAAACAAACAAAAAGTAAAATAGTGCCTGTGATGCCATCACCACAAATGTTGTCCTCTTTATCCTTCACAGGGCTGACATTCTAACCCTTTCAGGATCAAAGGTAGTTCTATGCCCCAAAGTAAGGTAAGCAATAAGTTTTGCCCCAGTTTCCTCCTTATCTCCCTGCCTCTCTCAGACATCACTGACTTGTCACTTAATCTGAAACACAGCAGAAAATTCAGGGACTGATGCACTGCAAGTAGACACCACCTGAACTGATTTACAAAGTTTTTGAAGGTTCTCTTGATTTCTTACAGTAAACAAAACAGAACCTGGCTATTATTATGCAAGAGAAGCCACATTTCAGGGTTTTAGAAACAAAAAGCAGTAGCTAAACCTGCACATATAACAAAACCAACATGCTAAAAAATATAAATAAGTGGACTCTGAAAACAGCATGTGAGGTATGGAGGCATTTTGCCTTGAATGATCCACCACAGCTAGTAAACCAAATCCTGGAATCTGTGTGTGCTCTATTCATCTAGGCTTCATGGACCACTTCTGTAAATAGAGCAGCAAATTAACCTGGATCTAAAAAGAAAATTGCTTGTAACTTTTAAAAGAACCAATTTCCACTAGAGACTTGAACCAAAAGGACTGCACTGCCACAGGACACTGATGCAGTTGTGGTTAAACCAGCCATACTGTTGTGCACTGTCCCCTAGACTCATCCCATCCAGTTCCTGCAGTTTCACATCTTCTGTGATGAGCCCACACTCCCTACTGCTTATGCAGAAGTCTGGAAAGACTTCCCAGAAACAGCTACTGAAGTCCAGCAATCCCAAAGCATCCATTTCTCCAATGGACTCAAACTGGATGCCAGGAGAGCAAGCTGAGTCTAGAAGGAAAAAACAAACCAAAAACCCCAAGCCAGCAACATTCTAGGCAGCCCAGCAGCAGCATTATCAGGAGCAGCCAGCAGCAGCATTCCCATCATGCAAGAGCAGCTCTCCAGCTCTCAAATCCCAGCAGCTTGTTTCACATACTGCATCCAAAACACAAAGAAGTGAAAGAAACTCTGAGGCTGGTTCTCAACCAGACTGAGTTTGTGACAGATGAAGGTGTGAGACCTTTTATAAATAGCAATGAAGGTAGATCTTTCACTGGAACCAAAGAAGCTTCTGTAGCTCTGATCCTCTCCTGTACCACAGAGCAGGTTCTCTTTACAAGATTGAAATCCAGAACAGGTGGCAAATTCTTAAAAAAGCCAACAATACCAAACCCAGCCAAACTGCAGTCCTGCTGTGTGTCAGGCTGAAAACACTGCAAGAGCCTGGACAACTCCAGGCTGGGAGTTCTACAGAATCACCTGTGGAGACAAGGAGTAACTGAGGAAGAGAAGAGGGTGATGTGTCTGTGATGCACACAAACATCCAGGCAGAGGCATGTTAATTGAACACTGAGAGCTGGGCTCTCCAAAGCCCACACAGAATGGCATGGGCTTTGCTCTCTCACACCACAGGCATTCACTGGCTCTCCCTCCTCAGCACTGACACAGTTCCCAGCATTTGCACTAAGCCTTTGAAGTTATGAGGCAATGTCCTGATCACACATTGAATAAACACCTTAGACAGCTGAACACCAAGTCTCTGACAGTTAAATTCTGCTCAGTGTACAGCAGCCAAGTAATTCTGTTCTTGTCAGCACAGAGCATGACACTCCTCATGCTGCAAGTGAGCAGCAGCACAGGAAAAATTGGGAAAATTACAGAACACAAAAGCAGCCACATAAGGGATTCTCTGAAAAAGCAGCAACTTAGTGAAAATGTTATGTCCCAACCCACAGCCTTCATCATAAAATCTGCAGATCCAAAAGACTTGCTGCAGCTTAAAAAACCAACTAATATACAAATCAAAACCACAAATATGTAAAAATGTTGTATTTGGCTCAAAAGCAAGGTTTCACAGTCCTATTAACAGACAAAGCCTAGGGGCAGTATATAACACATCAAACACACAGCTACAAAATGCTGCCTGAGCCTGCAGCTTACACAAACAGATCTACACTATCTGAAACACTGAATGTCACTATTTTGTCATTAAGAAATTTACTGCCTCTTTTGTCAGCAGTGTCTTCAGTTCTAATAATAAACCATTCTGGTTCTGGATCAGAGAAGCAGTTGAAGGGGCACTGCAGTGAAGATAATGAAAATAAAAGTCATTTCAATATAAAGACAAGAGCTATGTATCAAAGTATGAGATAACTGAAATGAAATAACCAAAACATTTTTTACTGAAAAAGTTAAGACAATTCCAGTTCCCTGCTCTTGACCAATTTTGAAACACAAGAACCTGGACAAAGAGGGCTAGCCTCTTCATTTTTAACTTCAACTCAGAGTGTAATACAACTTTTCAGGTGCCAGTAATGCAGCTGAATCCTTCCCATGCCCACGTGCTGCAGGCTGTGTTCACTTACGCTTCGTTCAGGGGCACAAAAATGAAATCCTTCTCAAAGATGTCAACGTGCCGCGTCCACGTTTTCACCCGCCCGTGCCGCCTCTGCTGGATCCTGCAAGAGAGACCAGCACACGGGTTGGAGGGTGGCCTATCTCAACTGGAAAACTAGTTTTCAGCTATTGTCATCTTAGCCAATGGCATCCTGGGATGCATTAGGAGAAGTGTGGCCAGTAGGTCAAGGGAGGTTCTCCTCCCCCCCTACTCTGCACTGGTGAGACCCCACCTCGAGTACTGTGTCCAGTTTTGGAAACCCCAGTTCAGAAAAGACAGAGATTTACTGGAGAGAGTCCAGTGCAGGGCACCAAGATGATTAGGGGAGTGGAGCATCTCCCTGCTGAGGAGAGGCTGAGAGAGCTGGGGCTCTTTAGCC